>JAOTRH010451623.1:0-30393 GCA_034768845.1 Heliamphora exappendiculata | reverse complement strand
ATATATATATATATATATATATATCCCGTTTTATTTTCTGTCTACACTCTGGCACCACAGACACCTCCGGCTACCACGACCACCACCAGTGCCACCACCCACAACCTCCAGACCCACCATGAATCACCTTGGAAACAATTGAAACCATCACAACCAATTACAGTCACTGCCCCTTGATGATTTATTATTTTTGTAATTTGAACGCACAGAGCCACCTTTGTGAACCTTGTTACTTCTATATCGACAACATTTACTACCCTTTTGACACCCTAACGTGGCTAATGAACGGTTCCGATCGTTGGTACACTGCTTCAGCGGATCCAAATCAGCATATTTTTGTTTAATAAATTTTATTAACAAACTATTTTTTGAATTTATTCCTAACTTGTTAAAAACATGATCCAATCAGTTGAGTGTGTACCCCTCGCTAATTAGCTCAACCTATTTTTTTTTATTTTAATTAATTTCAACGATAAATTATTTGATTACAAGAGATAAGTAATGAAAAAAAAAAGAAAAAAAAGGAACCATCAAAAGGTTCTGGAGGTTGAAGATGACCTGTTGGGGTTTGTTTGTCTAGTTGAGTTATTTTAGCTAGCTTATGGTTTTATTATTTATTTATTTTCATGAATTTTTTTAAAAATTTTGAACGTAATGAAAGGTATAAGAAAAATACAATTTTAATTAAAGTAAGCAAGAAAATAATATATTTGTAATTAGATTTTAATAAAGTACTTTAAAATAACAAAAAGAATCTACTAGTGATTAACAAGAAAATCTAAATAAGATTTTAAGCTCAATTTACTTTCGCGTATTTAATTAACAACTTAAAAATTTACGAGTTTACTAAGTAAATAAAACCTTTAGCTAAGTCACGCACAGAAATTAATATTCCACACTTACGTATAGATGTGATTTCTTGTTAGGCACCGAGATTTGGTCATCCAAATATTAGGAATTTTGATATCAAGAACAAGGAAAGAGTTTGTCACACCTAAATCGAGTTGAGAGTACTTAAGTATTATTTTGAACAAAAATACATGACTTATGCTTTAAATCTGCTTTATATCCATGTTCTGAAGTATGAAAAATTATGATAGCATGATCTTTTATTCAAATGCCATGATGTTTTTGAATATGCTATCTGTACTTTTTGAAAAGCATGTAGTCGTGATATAAATGTTTTGACAAATGTCATCGATATCATAAGATGTTGTTCCAAAGTGCCAAAGTACCAAGTTACAAGGGTTTTCGGCCCTTTATATCCCGTTAGGGAAGGTTGCCCAATTATGGGTGTTGTTTCTCACTATGGGAGAGGTTTCCCGTTGAGCGGGGGTTTTTGCCTTAAAAGATTTACGGGTTATAAGTCCCGGACAGCACATACCACTCGTGCTTGGTGGAGAGTGGCCCTCATTCCATCACGTTGCTAATCCGTGCATTGAGAATTGAGATTACGGTACCGTCGAAACTCCTGGTCGTGAGGTAGACGACTACTTAGTCACTGTTGGATATGGATTGTGAATAAGACAGTTTCACTTTGAATTGTGGCGGTTATGCCAAGAACTTTACTTTTAAATCATGTGACGGCAAATTCAATGACTCGTGGCTGTTGAGCCTGAAAGATACTTTTGAAAAGTTTGAGCAAGATACTTTTAAAAAAAGGCTGAGAATGTTATTTATGAGATTTTTGCGACGAGTAAATGCAGTATTTTTTTATCTCTTATGAAAAGCATAATATTTTGAATGAAATGACTGTTTTCTATCTTGTTCATTATAATACTAAGTGCACTCTCCTGTAACATTTGTGGTTGCAGATCGCAGAGATGGTTAGAGTTGGTCCACCACAGTTGTCAGGTTCATAATCCCGGGATCGTTGTTAATTGGAATTTTTGTTTTAATCTTTTAGTAAAAAGAAGTATGAAGGTATGTTTTATAAAGTATACGCCGATAACGTATTCGAAACATGTACAGTTGCTTGTTAAATAAATAATTCCAGTTTGAGTAGTATAAATACTCTTTTGTGTTCGGCCTCTAGAGAAGGGGGTGTGACAGTAGTCAATACCCCTCTATTTCTATGATAGGGTGAGAGCGTGAGGCCACCCTCATAGAGGTTGAGCCAAACTGCATTAACATACCTATCATTCTAACTTACAAGCCACATACCTACTTTGCTTTTTGAGCAAAATAACCTAGGCACTGCTCCCAACCAAAGGTATTTTTGAATGATTCTATAAGAGTTCACTAGAAAATGAATATACTCAAAGGGAGTGTTGCCAAGCCCTCAAGAAGCGGGGAGGCGGCAGTCCTCTTGGATATAAACGAGGGGTAGCGAAGACAACTTAGTTGAGGCCAAATGACCAAGCCAATCTTGAAATACCATGCAACAATCCCATGGGCAGCCAAATTGCACCCAACAACTAAATCTTCTTGTTTTTACTCTTGATCTGCTGTTGTGCACTCATTTGTTTCATCAATAAAATAATTTTTTTTGTTGATAAAAAACAGCATAATAATAAGACCAAAAGTAAGGGCAAGTTGACTTTGACAAACTTTTGTCCAGAAGAAGAAGAAGAAGAAGAAGAAGAAGGAGTAGGAAAGAAGAAGAATCAAGAAAGAGTAGAAAAGAAGTAGAAAAAGAAGAAAAAGAAGAAAGAGTTAAGAAGATGAAAGTGTTCGGAGGAAGAAGAAGAAGAAGAAGTAGAAGAAAGAGTTGGGAAGAAGAAAAATAAAAAATGCACGGGGATTGATTTTTTGAACGGGATGCCAAACAGTTTGAAAAAGAACTGAAAGAGGTAAATAAATTAAAGAAAACTAAAAGAAAAGAAGAAGAAAAGAGGCAGTTAAAATTTCTTAAGGAAAGGATCCATCCAAAAACTCTCAATGCGTGAGCAAAATCAATCCCTCCACTCTCAATACATACCCGTTTCCAGTAAGGGCACTGTCGGCAAATACTCGAATCTATTTCTTAAAAATTGTTATGAATTAGGCAACTCATTTGTTGGAGGAGAGCTGAGCGACACAGTTGCTCTACGGCAAGGTGAGGTAATTTGCTGATTGTAGGAAGCTAGTTGGCTCACTCGGAGCCAGCAATGCTGGCTAGATAGTTACATAGCGACCTGACGAACTCGTTGGTTGTGAGGCAAGCTGGTTGGCTTGCTCATCAGAGGCATGTTCTCCAAGGTGCCACATGGCGATGGCGACAATTCTTCCATATACCAAAAGTATTATTCTTCAAATAATATAGTAGAAACACAATTCTAAAAGCTTTACAAGCCATTTTTTCTATTTTCTCATACTCTTTCTGGATTTTAGTTCATTATTTTTATGTTATTCCTACGGAACATTTTCAAGAAAATTCAACATTTTGGTCCCTAAATTCATCACTTTGGATGGGAGTGTGCCATGTTTCGACATGTGTGCTCCAAATGCAAATCACTATAGTATAAGCATTTTTCAATAATGGTGGGACCATATGCACCAATGCCAGCAAAAATGTATGAATAAACCAAGGCATTTGGTGCTGCCAAATGAAGTTAATATTCTCTTGTATCAGCCATTCAAATGATAGTTCCTTCAATTTATTTGGATTGCCCAAGTTGTAAACTATATTACTAGTACCCTTCTAAATGCATAAACAACTCAAGCATGTCACTCGATACTTGGGTAATATGTTTATTTGGACATTTTTCGAGCAAACATTCTTAGTAATTTAAGTTTACCATATAGATACATAAAACTCCCATATTATAGTTGAAATGAACAACAATACACCATTTTACCCCAAAAATTAAAAGAAATATATTAAGGACCTGTTTGGGATGTCTAAAAAGCTAGGATTTTAAGAGGTTTAGCTTTTTAAGGCAAAAAAATTAAATTATTTGGGTAAACTTTTTTGGATAGTTTTTTGTTTTTGTTTTTTTTGCTTTTGATAAAATGTCTAATATACCCTTAGGCCTCGTTTGTTTCGGTGGACTATTAGTCCGCCCGGACTATTAGTCCGGAGTATAGTCCAATCCGATATTTGTTAAGTCTCCGGACTAGTTATCCGGACGGATTGCTAGTCTGCCATATGAGGGATAATTAGTTAGGGGGGAGGTGTGGAATTAAGAATGATTGGATTAATAAATAAATTTAAAATTTTTTAAAAATAATAAGAAATATTAAAATATTAAAGTAAATAACATAAAATTTAACAATAACATAAAATTTAACTTATTAATTTATTTAAATTAATTTTAAAATAAATTAACTTAATACAATGGTAAATCATTATCTAGTCCGTTATTTAATCCTACTCAATTTAAATACAAAAAAATTAATCCCACCTCACTACTAATCCCACCTCATTACCAGTCCCCCCTCACTATTAATCTAATCCAATCCAATCCAATCCGGGTTATCAAACGAAACCTTATTTTGCTTTAAAATTGTAGTGTTTAGGATAACTGCACAACTTTTTTGGTTTTGATAGTAGAGTTAACTTTTGTATTGAGAGAATTATATTTCACTAGGAAAAAAAAAGTTAAATTGTTTGGGATGTGAAGAGGATTTTTCTCTTGGAAAAAGAAGTTAAAAAAAAGGCATTTGGCTTTTTTCGAATGCCACACATTGACTTAAAAACTTATCCTTTAAGTTTTTAGAGGCAAAGTAAAAAAAGCCCGAACATGGGCAAAATATGACTATTTTGGCGTGTTCCTGTGTGTTTAGACATGGAATTACATTAACCTCATATAAGACAATTACTCATAAGTGACACTCGTAGCTAAATTCATGTAAAGTTGGTTGTAATAGGCTTACATGTGGAAGGGAATGTAAAATAGGTGACCTAAATTCATAAGTGGCACCCGTACCTAAATTCATGTAACATTGGTTGTAATAGGCTTACATGTGGAAAGAAATGTAAAATAGGTGACCTCTCGATTTTGTCCATTTTGCTTCAAATCGTGATAAGAATCTTGAGCGAGTAGTTTAGTGTTGTTATAAACACTACAAATGTACTATTTGATATTTTACTCCATACTCCGACACATGGCAGAAAAGCACATTAGACAAAGTAGAGACCAGTATCTTAGTTCAAATGCATTTTGCTAATTCACCTCTCAAATTTCATAATCAAATCTCAAAAGTTAAAGTGAGTAGGAGGGGTAAATGTCTTCCAAATTCAATAATCAAATATGAAATAGAAAATCAATTAGTAGGAAACAATAAACTATGTGACTTCAAATTAATTAGGCACTTTCATTGTTATTTGTTTTTCCTTTTATATTTCTCTTGAAGGATGGTTCTCAGCAACACTTTCTCCATATGCGAAAGCTCTTTCACCAATGGAGAAGAATATAATATAATGCAAGCCCCTACATTTTCAAAGACATGTCTCTTTGAAGATAACAAAGAGACATCATTTTCGATGAGATCCTCAAAAGGACGAAACTCCTTTTTGCTTCTGGATAGGTCACAGTCACAGTTGCAAGATGTTTGACTGCGACGACCCGCACGCAACATGATCCACAGCAAACTCAATTGGAGGCTCAAAACACAGCCCAAAACTATGATAAAAGTACGTATCTCAGTTGTGTTTGTATATATCCCCCTAATGTGCACAATTCCACACCAATGTGGGAATTCAACGACAGGTCACAGGATGTTCACTCGGCTTGCCACCCCACAATCCACAGCTTTCCCTAGTTAGGCAACAGCATCTCAGTGTTCCTCCATAGAGTCCGAGAACACTCTCCAATAGCAATGGCATGTCAGGGTTATGCTCTGATACCAAATGTTGCAAATTACAACTGATGCCCAAAATGGTTTGCAGCAACCTCCATGAAAACCTCACAACATTGCCCAAAAACTATGGTAGGAAGTTAATACGAAATTCAGCCACATAGGCCACCAAACATCTGCCTACCTCACCGGCTAGCCCGCCAGCTTGCTGGCTGCCCCAACCTTCATAGGGCTGGGGTGTTACAATGAGGAAGCAACTAAAAACACACCATTAGTTTTGCTTCCTTATAGAAGGCCTCGTGAAGAGTCATATTTGTGCAACTTAGAACTCCATCATCACCACTTAAAATGTTAGCCAGCCTATTAATTTATCTAATAATAAAGTATAATCCATAAGGAGTAGAAAGTGTAACACATGAACACAAAGAAGCAACTCATTGCAAGAGGGAATGCCAATCTCAACCCTACAAAAACCTAACGAACATGCTATGTTTTATTTCTAATTTGTTGGTTAGGGAATTTATTTGACCACAACAATGATGCCAGCATTACCAAGTGGAGTTTGGCTCATTGGTATGGGTGTTACACTTTTAAAAAGGAGGTACGAAGTTCAAGCCTTGTTAAGTGCAAGGTATGGGAATGGGTGTGTGTATTTGCCAATCAAAAAATAACGTCAAATTTAATGCTCAAATTTAACAAACTTGGAATGCACTTGTGCCAAAACCCAAAAGATAAAAGAAGAATAAAAAGTAGATTGAAGACAAGGGTCATAAAAACTGAGAGTTGCAAGCATGAAAACACTAGTCAGAACATACGGATGGGGATATTTTGCCCAAACAAAACAAACAAAACGAAAACAAACAAAAATATTAAATAAAAAAAAGGAAGTTGAATCCAACCTTAACCAGCACCTCTGACTGATGAAACAAATAAGGTCGTGGCCTTTTTCCATCATAATTTATGATGTTTGAACTTGCTAAACTAAACCATCTAAAAGGATAAATCAAATAAGTTTGCAAGTATAAATTCATAAGGTCATGACCCAGAACCCAAGATTTTTCTTCCTCGGGGAAACATACAGCAAAGAAAACAAATTTAGTCAACATTCTAGAGCATGGGTCTGAACATCTCATGGTCTGGTTGGACACAGAGACATGAAATGATTAAAATAACAAGCATTTCTACCACAACCATGCTATATTTACATATAAAAGCGCAGTACATAAGGGGGTGAAGAAAGAAGTGCTGGACATAATTCAAGCTAACAATCAAACATTTGTAAATAATGCGTCGTTGTGGTAGAAATGCTTGTAAATGAAACAGGTATGAACATCTCATGGTCTGGTAGGATACAGAGACATGAAATGGAAAAAATAACAAGCATTTCTACCACAACCACACTTTATTTACATATAAAAGCGCAGTACATAAGGGGGTGAAGAAAAAAGTGCAGACATAATTCAAGCTAACAATCAAACATTTGGAACACTCAACTACAAAGTAAAATGAAGTATAGAATTCATTCTCAATTAAGCCACCCATAAAAACTATGAAAATAAAAGTACACACCAGAAAGACAATGTAAAAATTAGTGATTTTAATCTCCATATCAATTCATAAGGTAAAATTGCTTCAAACTCAGTACCAGACAGTGTGTATAGCGTTTAGCTTCAGGGCTCATCCATTCTCCCCTTGCTGCAAAAGCTTTGAGTACACGATAAACATCTTCGCGTTTACTGAAGGATTTGCATAAAATAGGTTAACATAATGGTGTAGATCCATCACCAAAACAAAATAACAAAAGAAGAGAACAAACAACACCAATAGAAAAACTTATTGCAACTCTTTTAGGACCCTTTTTATGAGAAATTGTAAATGCTTCAAATCCTAGCATGATAATCCAATTTTCAGACATACATAATGTAATACCCAAGGTATTACTATAGTACATGCATGATTTGTTTCATTTAGTGCATGATTAATTTCATGTAGAGTTCTTGATATTATTTTGAATGAACATATATGAAAGCATTCTACTTATGCAAAAAGAAAAGCATGTTGACGCATGTTACACTTGATAACATGAAAATTCTTGTAGTATGTACTCATATAATATACAAAGTATAGAGAGAAAACTTAACGTGCTTCAATGATTAATCTCGTTAATGTATAATTATGCGATTAGACGATTTTGAAATCCTTAACTGGGATGCTTAAATAACTTGTGTTAATATTTAAGAAGAATTGAGATTAACATGAAAAAATTAATCAAGATTAAGTAAGGATAAGTATGATTAACTAAGGCTAGTTATGGTTAATTACCGAAAAGTATGATTAACCTAATTAAATAATATTAATTAACCTAAACTTGATTAATTAGGTTACATGTTTTATTAATAAACTTCCGTTGTATTATGTTTTCCCCATAATTTTTAATGGAGGACCACGACTAAATGATGGAATGGCCTTGGGTAGTCTAAAACAATTGTTCGATCTTGACCCTAATCCTGTGGGGTGGATATGGGTCGTGATACCGATCGAGCCGCTCTCCCTCATTCCACTCGCCCAGCCACAATTACTAAAAAATGAGAGGAAAAAAACCTTTAATAGTAACAACTACCCATTATTATAGCATTATTTCAGCACTAAATAGTTGCTCCTGCACCATGTAAACCTCTACAGATTTCACTACATTTCCATTATCTACTCAGAATTCATTTTACAAGGACACGAAGTAAAAGCATTAGATATTACCTACTTCCCAGAAGGAAAAATAGTACAGCAGAACATTGTCCTTTACTTGTTAATATTATGGGGCTAACCATCTACATAAACAGTATACTCAACTTTGATCATGCTATATTTGCTATTCACCGAGGAAAAATCCCTTAATATCATTTGTTGGTACTTCAAAGCATAACCCTATTTACTTCATTCTTAGTCTAACTAATGCCATAGCATTTCATTCTCTATGTATATTTGCTGCAGCTCCTCTGACATGTTCATTCCTACTTTTCCCTTTAGGTCCATAAATTTCTTGGTACCTCAATTCTGCCATATTCTCCCACCAATATTAAACCCCAGTCCATGCCTTAAGGAATTTTCTTCATTAGAATAGAAACACCAACGAGTGAGGCTGTAAGTTGGCTACTTTTTTCCCATGATGATGATGATGATGATGATGATGATGAAGGCACTGGCTGGTTAACTAAGCTTTTTGAATTTTTAGTTTTTTTGCGTTTTTTGCCAAAAAGCTAAAATGAGTCCAAGGTAGATTAGCTCGTTTGGTAACTTAGCTTTTTTAGCTAACAAGTTAGATTGTTTGGTATCTAAAAATAATGAATTTTAAGCTTTTTGTATCAAAATGACAATATTGCCCTTCGTTAATATGTATTAGAAAAGTGTTTTACTTCTGTAATATGTAAGAAGGGTAATTTTGGCTTTTCATTGGGATGTCATATGTATTGTTGGAGTGCACAGACAAAAGTTATCTTTTGGCTTTTTTGGGTGAGACAAATGGCCTACTTCGCTTTTTTGTGTTATTAGCCAAAAGGCTGGCTTAAAACCAGTTACTAATCAGGTCAGGCCCAAAGACTGTCAGCATTTGGGACTACTTGAGTGGCAACTGGCAAGATAACTGTTATATATGCAACTAATGTCTTAGTTGTCCACTTGGAGTTTTGTCATAGGGGAAATGTAATTTTGTTTCTGACACCATCTATTTTCTATCACTTTGAGGTTAGCTGTTTATGTCTCATGCCGTATCGGCAGACAAAGGATTCACAAAATTTTAGTGTTGAATCTGTTGACTCTATCTGTACTGAACTATCTCCTCTATCTTTTGTAAGTCCCTAAAACAACAACATATTATCTGAATTGGAGAACACGACATTAGGTAGGAAGGACTGAAATGGAAATAAATAAATAAAGGAAATAAGGCAAAACCTGCAATTTGAAACATAAGCATCTATCCTCCTCTCTGCTTCAGCACTTGCTTTGCGTACATCTTCACGAGTAGATACCAATTTTGGGAAGACACAAGATTGGACCAGTGGGAATTGCAGTGCTTCCAGTTCAGCCAAAGGTAGTATGGCATTTCCATATGTGGCCTGCAGATTTTAATGAGCCCAACTTCATTTAAGGGGAGAACAATAACAATACATATATAATAGAAGGAATTACCTAGTGATAAGCTCACATCTTCAAACCAAAAATATAAAATGGTTACAATTATTTTTTAATATATAAAGAAACCAACCATAAAACTGTGAACCGAAGTTACAAAATTCAACACGCTATGGGCACTGCTCAAAATAGCCATAGTTGTACAGTGCCCACAGCGATAACTCAAGCATAGTAGGGAAACCCCGGGAAATTGAAACAAAGTACCGACTTTCGCAAAAAACAAGTACCCAATTGACTTCCTAAAGATAGGAAATGAGCAACAATCAGTCATTCTACTCAGAAACGAGTCATAAAATGGCAAGATTACCAATGAAGATACGATTCTCTCAGCAGTTATATACGCCCTGAAAATCAAATAGAAAACAAGAATAATACCTTGTCAAGCGGAACCGAAGCAACTGCATCGTGGACCTTCTTCAATTGGGCAATGATACGATCCGCCAATCTTAGAATCTCAGACGAAGAAAGATTGACATGAACAGTAGACCCCGGAAGATCTGAAAAAAACAAAAAAACGAAGCAGAGCCAACTGGTAAACCAATATACATATGTAGGAAGTACAAAAGAAAATTCGAAAAACATAGCGCTTTATCAAGAGATAGAAATTCATGTCTGTGTGTAGATAGAAATGGGAAGGAACCTTTCTTTTTGCGATTCTTCTTTTGGACGTTGATGGCGAGGTTAACGGCGATAGCTAGCAGAGCAGCGACTCCGGTGAAGGCCACAAAGTTAGCTTTTCCAACTCGCTTTTGCTTTGCCATCTCTCTCTCTCTCTCTCTCTCTAGACGGGAAATGCGAGGGAAACTTGTATCACTGATGGCAGATGCGAGGGAAACTTGCTGATGGCGGAAAAATTGGCCTTTTAATGTCAGACAAAGATGCTGATTTAAAAACAAATGCATCGTTTGATTTTTTTATTGTTTTTTTTTTAGATTATTGAATAAATGATAATATTAAATTGTATTAATCATGGGAGTTTCACATTTCTAAAATTAATAACTTCTAAATTATAGTTTGTACCAAAAATTGTCAAGTTTGGTAATATGTTTATAATTGAAACAAAAAAAAATAATAATTATAACTTGTAGTAAAAATTGTTGGTGTTTAATAAATATTATAATTTATTTTTAAAATTAATATTAAAAAATTAAAAATTGATCCTAAAAACTCTGTCAAATAGCCCTATTATATCGTAAAACATTAAGAATGGCAAGATGAGACGAGACGGGCAAGGATGTGGTATCCTATTTTTAGCCGAATTTTAGATTGATAAACATGACTTTTGTGCCGGTCAATTTGTATCTCATTTTTCAAGTATAGTTTTCTTTAATCACAAATATGCAAGTGATATGTCATTTCTCCCCTTAAAGGGGAATCAAACCAACAAAAGAACAAGAAAAGATCTGTTGGCATACGAACCACGTTCAACACATCTTAAAAGGAAATGCGACCTTAATCGCTAAAAAATGTGATGGTATGCGTGGTGTGCCAGCCACGTCCAACACATCCTGTGAAAAGAAAATGTAGTGGCGTACTAGCCACATTCAACACATCTTAAAAAGAAATGCGGCCACTGTCACTCGAAAATGTGGTGGCATACAAGCCACATTCAACACATGCCAAAAAGAAAATACGTGATGGCGTACCAGCCATGTTTAACAAATCTTAAAAGGAAATGTAACCACAATCGCTCAGAAATGTGGTGGCATACAAGTCACGTTCAACACATTTCGATGAGAGAAGATGTGGAAGCGTACTAACCACATTCAACACATCTTAAAAGGAAACGCGACCACAGTCGCTTGGAAATGTGGTGGCATATAAGCCATATTCAACACATCCCAAAAAGAAAAGATTTGATGGCATTTTAGCCATGTTCAACACATCTTAAAAGGAAATGTGATCTCAGTCGCTTGGAAATGTGGTGGCGTACAAGCCACGTTCAACACATGCCGTGAAGAGAAGATGCGATGGCGTATCAGCCACAATCAACACATCTTAAAAATAAATATGACCACAATCACTAAAAAATGTGATGGCGTACCAGCCACATCCAACACATCCCAAAAAAAATATGTGTGATGGCGTTCCAGTCACGTTCAGCACATCTTCAAAGGAAATGAAAAATATGCGGTAGCGTTCCAATCACGTTCAGCACATTTTGAGAAGAAATGCAACCTCAATCGCTTGGATATGTGGTGTCATACTAGCCACGCTTAACACATCCCAAAAATAGAAGATGAAATAGCATTCCAGCCACATTCAACATAGCTTAAAAGGAAATGTGACCATAATCACTTGGAAATGTGGTCGCGTACAAGCAACGTTTAACACATCCTGAGAAAAGAAGATGTGGTGGCGTAATAACCACGTTCGGAACATCTTAAAATGAAATGCGACCACAATCGCTCGAAAATGTTTAGGTAAATTACACTGACCTCTCCTGAGATTTTGGTCAAATACAGTCAACTCCACTCTTTTGGACAAATTACACTAACACCCCTTAGCAGTTAACGCTATTAACGGAATTAATTAAAAGACAAATTTACCCCAAGCAAATTGGTTCTCAGGATTAGCATGTGTTAGGGTTACGGAAAAAAAAAGTGAGGAAAAAGAAGCAGCGCGCAGCGCCGCAAAACCCCTCCAACCCCCAACGTTGCTGCTCAACACAGCCAGCCACCGCTGGCGCCGTTGTCGCCGCCGTTCACACCATCCACACCGACCACCACCACCGACGACCCCTAGCTGCTGTTCCACCACCGGATTGTCTTTCTATCTCTCCCTCTTTCAATCTCTCTCTCTCTCTCTCTATCCCTTTTTCGGTCTCTCTCTCATCTTTCCACCGCCGTTCATGCCATCCACGCCGACCACCACCATCGGCAACCCATCACAGCCGTTCCATCGCCGGATTGTTTTTCTATCTCTCCCTTTTTCGGTCTCTCTGTCATCTTTCCACTGCCATTCCATCAATTTTTTTAAAAATTAATATTATATATATATATATAGTGGTTGAGAAGGGAGAGGGAGAATCAAGAGAGAAAAAAATGGGAGTGAGAGAAAACAGAAGAGACACCGGTGGTCGGTGGTGGCTGGCGGCGAGTCGGTGGCGTTAGAAATGGTGGCGGCGTGGTGGTGGACTAGTGCTGCGGAGGTGGAGGCCGGCGGTAGTGGTCGCGGCGTGGCGTGATTTGCGCCATTCTTCTCCTCCTTCTTCTGTTATGCTTCTTAACATAAGCTCATCTGCTTTACTGACTATTGCAAGCCGAACTCCTTAACATGCTGTGCATTATTTTTTATTTAATTTCTAAATATATTTTTATGATCAGATTCGTTCATTATGTAGAGTTTGCTGAGATTGTTATTGATGTAAAAATTTAAGTTGATCCGATACATGTAATTAAGTGATTGAATAACATTTATTTAACAAATTTTTTTAAAATTATAATTTTTATTTATTTATTTATAAATTAATATTGTGCGATTACTTAGTTACAGGTATCAGATCGCCCTGAATTATTTTTTGAATAACAAAATCGACAAAATCAACGTAATGAATATATCCAATTATAAAAATATATTCAAAAATTAAATAAAAAATAATGCAAAGCACGAATCTTTTCTTGCACCATTCATTAATGTGTTGGGTCAAAAATGTTTTCACGGCTTGGGCAGGGGCAAATATGGGGAAAAATCATTCATAGTTAATTTTATTGGTCAAACGTTAGTTGACTAACGGCGTGGGTTGAAATGTAATACAAAATTAAACGCCAAGGGGTGACAATGTAATTATTCCAAATGTGTAAGTTTGACCGTATTTGACCAAAACCACATGGAATATTAGTGTAATTTACCCAAAATATTTTGATGAATAAGCCAAGTTCAACACATCCCAAAAGGAAAAGATGCGGTGACGTTTGAACCGTGTTCAACACATCTAACAAGGAAAAGATGTGGTGGCATTCCACCAACGTTCAGCACATGTTAAAAGGAAGTGCAACCTCAGTTGCTGAGAAATGTGGTGGCATACTAGCCACGTTCAACACATCTTTAAAAAAAATGCGACTGTTGTAGCTCAAAAATGTGGTGGCTTACAAGCCACATTCAACACATCCCGAGAAGAAATGATATAGTGGTGTACCAGCCATGTTTAACACATCTTTAAAAAAAATGTGACCACAGCCGCTCCGAAACGTGGTGGCATACAAAACACATTCAACACATTCCAAGAAGATAAGAAACGATGGTGTACCAACCACGTTCAGCACATCTTAAAAGGAAATGCGACCACAGTCGCTCAAAAATGTGGTGGTGTACAATTCATGTTCAACACATCCCAAAAAAAAAAAGATACAGTGGTATTCTAGCCACATTCAGCACATCTTAAAAGAAAATGCAACCACGATCACTTGGAAATGTGGTGGCGTACAAGCCACGTTCTACACATCTTAAAAGGAAAAGATTGTGTTCTCTCATAGCGAGAAAGGACAAGATGGTCCTAAGGCTTAGGAAATTTACTATTTTGAACCTCGTTAGTCACACTAAGGCGAAAAACACATTCTTCTCGTTGATTCCACTTGGTCATTTTTTGAAAAGTGATAAGTCATAAGATTTGTTTCTAAGTGTTCCTTCTAGAACAAAGAAAAGGTTTCAGCGTTGTAGATGATTGCTATTTGGAGAAGGTTAAGACTTAGGCGTATCTTAGTCCCGAGTCGTTCGAGTATGCAACTCGAAATCATGATCTAAGACAGTATGTATTCGAATAGTATGAGGTGTTGAGCAATACAGCACAGTGGCTCTAGGGCTCGAGTCCCTCACAGACTCGAGCTACCTTTCAATAATTTAGATAACCAATCATATATTGCCACCTCAATTTGGAAAGAAGCTCTTGGAAGAGTCAAACAGCTCTGTCCTTAGGATCGAGTCACTCGACCAAAGGCTACTCGAATGATTCGAAAACACCCAAGCAACTCAAACAATCTAATGATCAAGCAACTCAATGGCCGGTTGCTCGAATAGTGTGTAGCTCGACTAACCGACCAAATCTAGGGTGAAGTAGCTCGACCAGCTATTGATCATTTTGCGCAAACTAGGGAAGTCGAACCACTGAGACATTAGTAACTCGGGTGTTCGAGCCACTATATAATAAATTTATGACAAACTATGACTGAAGATATGCCACATCATATTCCGTGAAGCATAACACAGACTATGACAGTAGTTCTGACTACTTAATTATATTTCCATAGCATAGACCATGAAGACAACACATACTGTATTATTGCCATTACATAGGCCGTGAAGACAGCACATGCTGTGTAGCTCTGGTTACCTAATTACAACGACATACCATAGACTATGTGGCTCAGTACAGACTGAACAAAGCCAAATTACATATAGCACAGACTATATCAATATAGATTCATTTGAGAATCGAAAGACTGTCCTAGAGACAATGAAGACAATGGCAGTACAATCCTACACGGAACATTGAGAGATATGTGACTTGGTGACTGAAGAAAGGGTTTGTTGAACTACTACCCCTACCCAACTCGGGTCACACGAGGGACCTCTAAGTCACTCAACCCGAGTTGGTCGGATACTTGATTCGAGTTGGTCGAGTACCCATGGGACATTTGTTGGCCGACATAGTTGAGTTGGAGTAGAAAACTATGTGATTGATTTACAGGATAGAGTCCCTTCATTCTCCGAAATCCCCTTTCACAATTTGATTATATCTCTTAGGGGGTCCGATCCTAATCCTAACAGAACTCCTTTGAGGGCTATAAATAGGAGGGATAGTTATACTTCTATGGATCATCAGATTACAAGAGTTTGATACAGACCGTTCATACTGCAAATACTCTAACTCAACTAGCGTTCTCCTTCACCCAACTTCTTCTCTCTTCGTTCTGTGTTTATGATTGTTTACATATTTCACCTCTTCATAATTATCTTTTGTTTCATTCGTTTTTTTCAAAGAACCCTACAAGCTTAAAGTCATAGTTAGTTATACGAGGAAGGAATACTAATATTAATCTCGAACAACCTTTTTAGGAAGATAAAATTCACACACAAGGCATGCATTTTGAGGTTCTTGAGCTACGAGATTTTGTTCATTTTCTATACTTATTTCTTGCAAGTAAAAAAAAAGATTTCACAAATATCATTAGCATTTAAACATTTTATATGACCAAATCACATTTCTTCTAAATTTGAGGCAAAAGGAGGCTAATCAACAAGATCACAAAATGGCATCAGGGTACTTTTTTTCCTTTGTTTTTTTTTTTTAACGAGCCAGTGTCTACAACAATGCAGATTAGAAAACTTAGAGAATAAAAACACGCATTTTTTAAGGAAGCTAAGAAAAAACCAAATTTATAAAAGTTTAATCATTTGGTTGTGCCTTTTAATAGAATAATGTACTCATGGGAACTCTTTTTGACTAACAAGGTGTTGAGGTCTGAGCAAAGAAATAAAAGTTCGAAGACTGAAGATAGAAGTTTGAACAATGAAAGTTGCACCATTTTCACTATGTCATGAATCATCATGATAAAATTATGTTTTGAAAATTTTATCATTTAGAATTTTGAATTCATTTTACTCTATCAATTGTAAAACACTTAGACCACTATATCGTTATAAAATACAAAGTTCTTGCATTTAGCAACGCTCTCCATGTCGTGATAAATTCATTGATAACGACGTTCACTTCTTAAACAAAAATTATATGTGATATGTAAATGCTCATGTCCTTTGAATAATGCAGTTCTTCACTCTTCTTTCCCAAATAGGCTAAGGTACATACCCATGACTTCAAAAGATAGGTGCCCATAGTTCCATGCTGGATTACTTGGTTTCACCAACGATGTATGATTCTTGGACAAAAGCTGAATGGTTTCTTAATGCTTACGTCTCTTACATGTTACAATTCTTCGTACTTCTTTCTTAAAATAGAGAGAGTGGATGCCCATTGACTTTAAAATATAGATGTCCCTAGTTTCAACATAAATTAATTGATCTCGACAAAAGAATGGTTGAAGTCTAGATACTCATGCTTCTAATGTGATGCAGTTCTTCATGTTTTTTTTCACAAAATAGAGGAGATATATACACCTAACCTTTGAAAATAGATGTCCTCAACTTGAGGTTCTTATTGCTATGTCATGCTTATTGTAAACACCTCAATTTGATCCCGTCCAATCTTAGGTGAATTCGATTATGAAAACAGTTGGATTGGTGCTTCAGTACGATTCTCGAAAAATAATCCAAACTCAGTATTTGAACCCAATCATCAAAACCTTCAAACCAATGAAATCATTTTGAACCACCAACTCCATTGTGGCGACTGCCAATAGAACTCTTTGGAAACCCTGGCCAAAGTGGCGACTGCCAACTTGAATAGTGGCGACTGCCAACTTAAATTGTGGCGACTGCCACAAGAACTTTTTGGAACATTTTCATTTGTGGCGACCGCCAACTCCTAACTTAGCAACAGCCAACTTCAAATGGCCTGACGTGTTCCAAAAACGTGTTAGCCTTTCATTGGTTGAGGAATTCTATAAATACCGTACCCCCTTGTACACTTTCAAGACAGAATTTGAGTGAGAGAAACTTTGCTGAGTCGCCAAGCCCAGAGCAATTTCGACCCCTGACGCTGAAACCATGCCAAAGTACAGAGAGCCGAACCTCTGATGCCAACATTAAAACCTTGACTTGGATCTTGAGGATTGGGCTATCGACACCATTTCCCGACTAGAGGATTCACTAGCAATCCAGGTATTCTGTTTGGATCCTCGATTTTTCTAACTCCATTCCCTCTCTTTTAGAGTGATCGGGTTAAGTTCAATTTCAATTCTCATGTTTCTTTCATTTATATAGTTAATCGTGTTTATCATTTAATTTGTTTTATGTAATTTGGTTACTTTTACTAATTTTTTAGTTGTTAATTTACTCACATTTCACACCTAGCACATTGTCACCCTTTTGTTAATTCATTAAATAGTGGTAATATAATTTGGCAATACGACTAAACGATACTGTTATTGTTATAATCCAAATACTTACATACATATAATTATAATTATTAATATTGCATCCATTTAATGCTAATGTTCTATTTTCTTTCTCTTTTCTTTAAAATGTTAATTTAGTTTGCGTGTAATGTTCCATTTATTTTTTTTTCCTTCTTTTATTGTTGGCTTTATTTTTCTTTGTCTTTTTCTTTTTCCCTTAAAGTTAGTTTTATTTTCTTTTCATAGTACTTATTTTATTTTTCTTTTCTTTCATTTTTGCTAATCTCAAAAACCACAGAAGTCTTTTATGCTAATTAATATTCTTCTTCTTCTTTTTTTCATCTTCAAATGGTAGTGTAGTTCTCTCCTTTATTAAATAGTAGTTTAAATCCTCTTGTTCATTTTATTTTATTTTTTTCTTCTTTTTTGTTTCATTTAAAATATAAAATATAAATAGTTAACCCATTTTTCTAATTGGTTTAATAGCATTTCTTTTTTTAAGAAAAAAGTTATTAAATTTTCTTTATAGATGTTCTTTTAATTTGAACATTCTTTTGCATGGATAAAAATTTACATAAAATTCTTGATACTTGTTTTCTTTTGCCATTAAACTTTCGAATATATAATTTTGCACACTTTTTATTTTGGTTTAATATTTCTGTTTCGCAAAAGTAATCATGTTAACACTAACCTAGTTTATTTTGGTGATATGCATGTTTTAGTTACTTTCTTTGAAATCATATTTAGAATAGTTTAGTTTATCTTTTACTAGCAAATCATATTTAGGTAATTTTAGTAATTTTTAGTATATTTTTTATTCTTTGAATCGTGCTAATTTTTGTATTATCGCATGCGAATTCATTCCATGTATCCTTTAGATATAAATTGCATGTCGTAGAACTTAAGATTTTATTTTTCTTTCTTATTTGCTTTGGTTTGGTATTCTATATACATATCTTATGTATTTTTTTAGATTTGATTTTCAATGTTCTCCTTTTGCCTCTATTTTTTTATTTGTATGCATTTGAAAAATCTTATTAAAATAACCAATGATGATTAATAGAGGCTAACTTTACGGTTGGACGAACGGGGTGCCTAACACTTTCTCCGATTTGTACTTTATCCCCCGAACCCATTTTCTCTAATTAAACATTTTAAAAGATTAGTAGCCATTTTTATTTTTTTTAATTTTTTTCAAAAATCAAGTGGCGACTTTATTTTCAACAAAAAAAGAATTTTCAAAATTTGGCTTTCAAGGTGTTACAATAGTTTTTAAACATCTTTTGAACTCCTTATTTTTTAACATCCAAAGCCTCCAAAATCCCAGCGCCGCACTTATCAATCTGAAAGAACTTTCTTTTGGACTGTAATGTAACCAAGGGTTAGGGTTAAATAAAGAAAATGGTAAAAAGGCTCAAACATTTTATTCTTTTTTTTTGGGTTCTCGAAGTTAGTAGCCATTTATGATTTACTTCAAATTTATCCATGTTTTATTTCATTTTCCTTTCACTATGCCTTTTCACCAGCTTGGATTTATTTCGAGAATTGTTCTTTTTTGTGTCATTGACTTCTCCTTTTTGTCATCTTTTTGGCCTTTCGTTAGTGGTCATTTCTTGTTTTTCTCTATTCATATAAACTTTTCTCTTCTTTTTATTTATTTATTTATTATTCTCACTTTCTTCTTGGTTTGAATCCTCTTTGATCTTATCATTCCACTTCTCCACTTTTTCTTTCTTTTGCTTTCATTTCCTAGTGTAGGGGATGGCTTCTCTAACAAGGTGATAAAAAACTGTATTGCAAACTTAAATGGGCTGCAAGGGATATTAATATGTTTAAATAGAAGAAACAATGGTCTCTCTTCATTTTGAATCGCACGAAATAGTAATTTCAATCTAAGCGAAAGATTAAGGAATCTATCTGTTCGCATAGCTATTTTCTTATTTTATTGTTATTACTTATATTTGAAGAACTTTCTTGTAATTGAGATTTTTAACATTTTAATATAAATTCTTAGAGGTGTAGGGAATCAACTGGAACCCTAAACCTATTTTCTTAATTCTCTTTCTCTTCCTCTCTATATCTCCCTTTATCTCTTATTCTTCCTTTATATCTAACCCTAAAAATTTAAACTTTATATTTCAATTTAGTATCAAAGCCACATATCCAAAGTAAAAAGAGTAGAACATCACCAAGACCAATCTGAGCCGCTGACGTCAGCATTCTGACGCTAATGTCACTATTATGATGCTTACATCATGCTGGCATCAACATGGTAGATCGAAATTGATTCTCCGATCATGTGTGAATGGTGATTCTGAGCATTTTGATGATTTTCCCACAATCTTTTGAGGCCATCTGAGGAGCTTTTTGGAATTTTTTGAAGATTTCAGCACTTTGGGTTTTGTTTTTTCGGGATTCATGGATTTCGACACTTTTACTTCAAATTGAAGATCCCAATCTCATCTATAGGGGTCGAAATCACCTCTACAGTTGTTGTTTTAGCTTGATTTGCTTCGATTTTAAGGATTCCAAACATCACAGCTTCATGCGTCGACTGTGCGACTTCTCTAGTTTTCAATTTTCTAGATTTTCGACCTTCTTGCTTTGAATTGGTGGTCCCAATCTTATTTATAGAGGCCAAAATCACCATTAGGGTTGTTGATTTACCTTGGTTTGCTTAAATTTTGAGGTTTTGATTCACTCGCATAGCTTTTGGGCCGACGAACGTGACTTTTGGTTTGGGATTTCTATTTGTTGGCTTTCTTGTTTCGAATTGGCGATCCCAATCTTATCTATAGGGGAAGAAGTCAACCTTAAGGTTGTTGATTTTCATTTCTTCGCTTCAAACTTTGGTATTCTGGTCAAAATTAATGCCCAATTGCGTCAACAGCTTCGGGAGACTTCTGGTTTGTGACTTCTGACTTGCTTCTTCTAATTTGCTATGCTTTGAGCCCTTCGATCTATGGTATGTGACTTGCAATTCATCTTTTTGGGTATACTTTGTATTGATTTAGAGATTGTGATTTGCTTCTCTTGATTCACGATGATTTTTTTGGTGTGCCTTCTATTTTTTGTTTTCTGGTCTTTGGTTGCTTGCTATGGCTGAAAACAAAGTCTCATTATTTAGGGATGCTGATGCCCAAATCTATCACCTTCACCAAATTAAATAGCTTGAATTAATTGGCCTAGGCACCTGTCGTGAAAATTTTTCTGCGGAGAAAGCGTAAATTAAAGTATGTGACTCACTAACCCTTACCTTAAACAAATCCTAAATATGAAGATTGGATGTGCGAAGATTCAATTATTATGGGCCGACTGTGGCATAGTATGAAACCTACAATTGCCGCGACCATTGAATTTTGTGACACCTCTAAAAAGACTCGTGACTTCGTTGCTGCCTCATTCTCCCATCAGTAATGTCTCTCATGTTTTTTAAATCAATGAGAAAATTTTCACCACGAAGCAGTCAGGGAAGCCTTTATCGGAGTATTACAGTATTCTTAAGAATCTTTAGGACCAGTTGCTGTAGTTACGACCTTTTATTATTGATCTCGGCCATCACCAGCGCCACTGGGAGTACTTTATGATTGCTTCCTTGTTGTCTGATTTGGACCCTAAATTACGTGGGTTTGAAGATCAAATTCTTTCCAATGAGACATTACCCACTACTACTAATGCCTATTCTCAATTTTTACGCTTTTCATTGGGCCAGACTTCTTCTGTGGTTCGACCTGCCTCTTTTCCTTCAAAGTCCTCTGCCTTGGTTTCTACTGGTGGTCGTAGTGGCCCACGTGGTGGCCATAATGGTCATGGTGGTGCTCGTATTAGTGGTCACACATGTGGCAGAGGTGACCGTAAATGTGATCATTGCGGGGCCAATAATCACACTAAACCATACTGTTGAAAAAAGTATGGGAAGCCCAGTTATGCTCATCAAGTTACTGATAATACTCTGGTATCTTTCACTTCTTTTAACCATGCAGCTCCTAGTTCTGATTCTCATGTTTCACTCACTACTCAAATTAGCGATCTAGTTCAGGCATTGCGTACCGTTTATCCTTTTTTCAGTTCTACTGCTACTTTAGATGATTTAGGTACTGCTGCATGTGCTGCTCTTGCTTCTCCTTTATGAATTACAAATTCTGGCGCTAGTTCTCACATGTCTTGTAATCCCTCATTTTTCTCTAATTTTACTCGTCTTCAGTATAATATTATTTTAGCTGATGGTTCCTCTCGCCAATCCGTGGTAGAGGGGTTCTTCGTCCCACTCGCTTCCTTACTCTACCCTTTGGCCTCTATGTTCTTTATTTTTCGTTCAACTTGTTTTCAGTTAGTTAATTGGCTAATGTTTTAAATTTTTTAATAATATTTTTCCTTCTTTTTATGTTTTTCAGGAACTTTAGATCAAGAAGATGATTGGTTCAGGGCATGAGAAGGATGGTATCTACTATTTAAATGCTGATCTAGCATCTCCCCACATATCTGCTGCTTTGAGTGCTTCTGTCTCTCCTAATCAGTGGCATTTTCGGTTGGGACACCTGTCCTTGGCAAAGCTGAAGCTAGCTATTCCTACTTTGGGTTCTGTGTCTAGTTAAGATTGTGAGGCTTATCAGTTAGGCAAATATCTCCGTAGCTATTTTTCTTCTAGTAGTCATGGTTGTCAGTCAGCGTCTTTTGATGTAATCCATACTAATATTTGGGGTCCTTCTCGAACTCCTAGTACTAATGGATATTTTTATTTTATTATCTTTGTTGATGATTACTCTCGTATGACTTGGTTATTTTTAATGAAGAATCGATCTGAATTGCCTATTATTCTTACCAAATTTTATAATGATATTTTCACATAATTTGGCAAACATATCAAAATTATTCGCTCTGATAATACTTTAGAATATATCCAGTCTACTGTTGACTCATTTTGTGTGGATTGTGATATTATTTATCAGACTACTTGTGCCCATACCTCTCAGTAGAATGGTGTCACTAAACGTAAATATCGACACTTATTAGATGTTGCACATATTTTGTTGTGCCAAATGCATGTCCTCAATAATTTTTTGGGTGATGTTATTCTCACTGCGTGTCATCTGATTGATCGTATACCCTCTATTGTGTTGAACAACCAGTCACCCTTTTTCTTATTATACCCGGATTCTCTACCTTTTTCTCTCATTCCTCGGGTATTTGGTTGCATTGCCTTTGTTTATGTTCTTGATCCCAGTCCTGACAAATTATCTCATCGGACTCACAAATGTGTTTTTCTCGGGTACTATCGCACTCAAAAATGATATTGTTGTTATCATTCAAAGTCTCGTAGATATTTTGTTAGTGCTAATATCACGTTTTTTATGTCGACTTCATTCTTTACTTCTACAAGTCAGGACTTATCCTCTGATCTTATCTCGTGTTGTGAGAGGGAGTTCACCACTTCTACACTTCCTTTGCCACTTACTCTTCCTGTGCAGGTGCCTTCTCCTCCTTTACAGGTGTACCACCGCTTTCAGAATCGGTCTACTGTACCTTATGACCCGACCACATCATCTTCCCCGTCTACGGTCCTACCTTCGACTGATGACCTTTCTATTGCATTGCGGCGAGGTAAACACACTTGTACTCAACATCTTACCGCTCAATATATCTCTTATGAACGTCTCTCTCCTTGTCTTTATTCATTTACTTGTACCTTGTCTATTGTTTATATTCCTTTTTCTTACAATCAGGTTATGTCCTTGCCTGGATGAAAACACGCTATGACTGAGGAAATGAGTACTCTTCATTAGAATCAAAATAGGGAGCTTACATCTCTTTTCCCTGGTAAACAAACTGTTGGTTATCGTTGGGTGTATTCCATCAAATATCTTTTTGATGGTTCTGTTGAACGGCTTAAGGCGCGCTTAGTAGCTAAAGGGTATACCCAGATTTATGATGTTAATTATCTAGAGACCTTTTCACACGTCGCGTATCTTAATACTGTTCGAATTCTTCTATATGTGGTGGTTCTTGGCATTGAGAATGCCAGGTCTTTCAGGGTCTTTTTCTCTTTCAACGCAAGTATGTTCTCGATATGTTATCAGAAACTAGCCTCCTTGGTGCTCGACCAGTTGATACTCCTATGAATTCTACAGTTAAGCTTGATGCTGATTCTGGCAATCTATTTTATGATATTGGCCGTTATCGACGCCTTGTTGATAAATTAATTTATCTTCTAGTTACTCGTCCTGACATTACCTATGCAGTTGGTGTAGTTAGTTAGTTTATGGATGCTCCTCGTCAACCTCATTTTGATGTTGTTTGTCGCATTGTGCACTATTTAAAGAACAGACCCGGTCGAGATTTACTCTATTGTCCTTCTTGCTCCTTGTTTGTGGTTGGCTTTAGTGATGCTGATTGGGCTAACAGTTGTTCTGATCGTCAATCTACATCTGGCTATTGCACCTTTATTGGTAGAAACCTAGTTACTTGGCACAATAAGAAACAAACAGTTGTTGTCTGTTCTAGTGCTAAAGCGGAGGATCATGTTATGGCATATACTGCCTCTGAAATGTTATGGGTTCGATCTCTTCTTGTGGATTTTAGCATTTGAATTTCTTCTCCAATGCAAATATTTTATGATAATCAGGCTGCTATCTTCATTGCCAATAATCCCGTCTTTTAGGAACGAACTAAGTATATCGAGGTTGATTGCTACTTCATTCGTGATTTGTTATTACAGCAGCAAGTTACCATTCCGTATGTTCGTTCTAAAGACCAGTTGAGTGATGTTTTCACAAAACTCTTATCAAGCTCAACCTTTCAGCAGTTATCTTTCAAGTTAGGCATGTTAGATCTTTATGCTCTAGCTTAAGGAAAAGTGTTATTGTAGCTATTTTTTTATTTTATTGTTATTACTTATATTTGGAGGATCTTCTTGTAATTGAGACTTTTATAACTTTAATATAAAATCTTAGAAGTGCAGGGAATCAACTGAAACCCTAAACTTATTTTCTTAATTATCTTTCTCTTTCTTTCTCTCTATCTCTCTTTATCTCTCATTCCTCCTTTCATATCTAACCCTAAAAACCTAAACTTTAGATTTCAACTCTGTCCTATTATGAAGGTCTTCAAATTCGATTCTAAAACATACATGAAATACAGTCTCTTTTTTTTAATCTTTTTTCCTAGACTACCCTTTTGAGTTTTCCTAGACTGCTGGGTCTAGGCAAAAGTTAGAGTGCAAAAAAGAAAAAAAAAGCTCACTATGCTATAAACTCTAAAGGGCGGTGTAGAAAAAAGGATTAAAAAAAGGGAGATTGTATCTGTTGTATTTTACAGTCGTATTTGAAGGCCTTCATAATTGGACAGATCCCTTAAAAGGGTGTTTTGATCCTTTGTAGTGGACTCGTCACCTGTATCAGCCGACGTCCCTTTTGGGTCTAAGCCTCGTGAGCAACTGAGGACTGATGATGAGAAGAAGATCGTGGCTCGGTGGCAATGGAAGGAGCCTGAGGAGAAACTGCTTGGGTGGTGGAGGCAGTCCTCTCCGTGACAAGAGGTGGTTGAGGTATGGCCGAAGCTTGCTCTAGAGGCAGTGGTGGTGGTGGGGGAATCCTTCCAGCCTAAGTGGCCGAGGTGCTGACAGCGTTAACCCTGAGGGCTGCCTTAAAGTTGAATACAATGTGAGCCCTCGGTATGGTGGAGACTTCAACTTGTTCAACGCGGGTAGAGGAAGCTATAGCAGTGGATGTGCTCCCTCGGTGCTAGATGAGATGACTGTTGCTCAGGTCATAATTCAACAGATTTGAGACCAAACAACCTTTTTGATGGTGAATGCATAGTTCACCTCAACTACGTTGGCCTACTTTCTTTGTCGATGAGCAAGACTAGCCTATGAAAACATAATAAGGCATTATCAGTCAATACAAACAAAAACGTAACAAAATAAATGCAATATCAAAGCAGTAAAGTCAATAGTCGAACCGAACTGGATTGCCCCAGATGTCCCATGTGGTAACAGATGTCCCAGATGGTAACAAATCGCCCTAGATGTCCCATGTGGTCGGGCTAGAACTCAAAGTCACCTTACTAAGATGAAATCGATGGAATGTTTATCCAAATCGGGGACGTTATGGACTAACCTAAGGCAGAGCTGTTTGTGGTGGATGTAGAAGTTGAAGTAATCCTGGTTGGGGCCTATGGTGTAACAATAAAATATCTCAAAAATGTCAAGATTTAAACCATAACAGCGATTCATCTCAGCCACCCCATAATTGTTTGGATGAAATTAATTCACGCTTGGAATGGGGCAAGTTGGCATTGGCCGAGCATCTCACAAAGGAGTGGATCAAGAGGAAACAAACTCCTACCTCCACAACTGAGATGATGGCAAAGGCGACTTCGTTCCCCTTTCCCATGATGGTTTCCCTAGGGATAGTTTCATCATCAAAGTAAATCAAGACAGAATGAGGTATATCGTATTTGGGGCCAAAAGGCGTATCAACCTCTTTCACGAACTTACCCATCCTAAGAAAAAGAACCTTTGTAAAATACAAGACAAAAATAGGAGAAATCTAACCCAAACCCACCCAGGAGTGGAAAACTCCATAAATTTTAGGGCAATGAGAGAGTTTTGTGGATTTAGGGTCAGTAGAAAAACCAAATGGCCGGGATTATCTAAGGTTCAAGTCGAGAGAGAGTTTTTAAAGGAGGAACATGCGAAAACTTAATATTTACAGGCAGGCACCTGTGGCAGCATACGATAATTGAAGCGTTTCGCGACGGGAGAGTCGTTGGAGAATCACAATCTTAGGCATAAAATTGTCAAGGCAATAACTTTTCCAGAAGGACAAAATTGAGGGTTAGAGGGCCCCCATCTATACACACAAAATCCCTAGGGGCAGGAGTGCCCAATGGTCACCTCGGTAGGCGAAAGGATGCTTGCTAAACCATAAGAACACACGAGCACCAATATGGGTTCCAACCGGCGCATAACACATGGCAAAGATGCAACAACATATTCAATGTCTTGAAACAGTGCTTTTAATGCCCCAGGCCGAGTTAACCATTTTGAATTCGCCTTAAATCAATCAAGCATTAGCAGGGACCAATCAACTCCTCTCCAAGCCGAGCAAAGAATGAGAATTGATGGGCAAATGAAAGGGACTAGATCCAGCTTGGGTTGGATCCACTATATCCCATTTAGCCTGGGGCAGAAGGCTGTGTTGGATGGGTCGAAGGGGGAAGATCCCAAAATGGCTCATTATAACGTCTATGATAGGCCTGACCTATCCATATGGGACCGTACATTCACTGCCACACATCATCTCAGGCTATATGGGCCTGACTTACTCGTTTACAGGGCAAGGCTCGTGATAGGCTAGTCCCATCATGAGTCCTAGAAAAGGGCACACTAACCAACCCCTATAAAAGGAGGCCAAGCCCAAATCATAGAGGGACATAGAACATTCAATGGGAGAAACTCTGTGCATTTCATTTCTCTCTACATATTCCTATTAAAGCCCCGCTATAATTTGATCGTCGAAGTGGCTTCCGGCATTCCCCGGCGGCCAGTTCACGGTTGTCACTTTGTGCAGGAAACTTGAGTTCGCTTGAAGAGGCTCTATTGGACTGGATTTGACCCACTCAATTCATAAACCCCCACAGTTGACCCCCGTACAATGACGAACATAAAGATGTCACTATAAGTTAGCATTTTGTGACAAAAATAAGAGTTCTCACTAGAAAACTTAAGTTATCGTTTTATGTCATAATTCTCTGTTTGTCATATAAATTTCGTCGCTAAATATATGGCAAAAAAGAAATTTGACACCAAAAATTTTTTGGCAACAACAATTTTAGTAATAACAGAAAGGTTGTGACAAAAAAATTATTATTAGTGGCAACATTTTGACTTATCACTAAATTATATTAGACCTACTTTTTGTGACAATACAAATTATTATCACAACATGTATTGCCGTGTTTTGTAATAATTTTTTATTTGTATCGTAAATTTTGTTGCCAAATGTGGGGAGAAAAAATTAAATTTAACGCTAAAAGAATTTAGTGATTAATTTTTTAGTGACAACGAAGAAGTTTGTGACTAAAAGATGGTTACTACCGACAATGTTTTTCTTATTACCAAAACAATAAAAATTATTGTCACCATATGTATCATGCGTTTTTGTAACATTTTTTGTTAGTCACATAAATTTCGTCACTAAATGGTGTGTTCTTGTTTGTTGTGTCCTTGAACCCCAGATAATTATATAAAAACATCCAGCCTTAATTCCGCTATCAGTATATAATGTCTAATGTACATACCTATGTACTACCTCTATATAGTGAAACATGTGTATATTTAGCTGACCACCCTCCACTTTGCCCTTTCTCCCCTACCTGCCATTCCCACCATTATCTTCTCACCTACCAACTATTTCACCTTGTAGACCTAATGTGCACAATCATGAGAGGACACCCATGAATGAGTACACATGGTCACCAATATTTATATGAAAATCCATTTGGGAAATCAGTGTCGTGCATCATACATATACAAAAAGGAATGGTTGTGTATATGTGGAAATATAGATGTGAGTATGTAGACCAATGTTTCGTTTGCTTTAACATAAAATATTTTATAATAAAAAATAATTTTTATGTAAAATTATTCTATAAATAATAACATATTTTTTAAATTTTCCGGTGTTATGTGATAATTTTTTTTTCAAATATTACAACTTCTGTGAATCTACAATACAGTTATCCCACTATATATAGGCTAGATCGTAGAGCTCTTTGTACGCCGTAAAGATTTCATTTTTCGTCTTGAGATGGCCTTCGTCGAAGGACAGAGGTGGAACGAAGCCTTTTGGAGCTTACGATGGGTCGAAGGTGACGTGGGCTTACGTTGTCGAAGAAGGTAGTATCAACGTGGTTTGTCAAAGTTGGTGTCGTCTTTTGGGGTTTCTGGTGGGCCACTATCATCGTAACTATCGTCAACAGTACTACCACCATCACTGTCTCCACTTTTGCCGCTGCCACAGTCACCATCTCTCCACCACCACCACCATTGCCGTCGCCGCTATTGCTACCTTTACCACTACCATAACTGCTATCACCACTGTCGACACCACCAGGAACGGACGCAGAATTTTAATTTAGAGGAAGCGAATTGCTTTTATAAATTCTTAAGGAACATATATTAAGTTTTTAGAAAAAATCTTAGAGAGACGAACTTATATAATCTAAATATATTTTGGACTAATACTCCTATAAATATTAGTTTTTTTTTCAAATCTTAGGGAGGCGACCGTTCCCATCCGCCTCCCTTGGGTCCGCTATGGACACCACCACTACCACCGCTACCACTAACGACTCCAAAAATGGCTTACGCCTTTGTTTTATGTACATTATCTTTCATCTTATGATATAAAATATTTTATAAAAAAATATTTTATGTTATTTTAATGATCAAACACTAAAAATTAGATAAAACATTTCATTAGAAAATATTTTACATTGAATCAAACTGAGCCTAATTGTCAATACTTCATGCATTTTACTTTTTCTTAGCGGGAAGCAAGAACTTCTATGAATCTTCTCTTTTTTAGATTGACTTCATAGGATAGCCTAACCCAAGTCGATGGAGAACTTTTTGTTGAAATTTTGTGAATTCATTGGCCATTGAATTCCAGAATTTAATAGTATAATTTAATTGGCAATTGAATTCTGAAAATCAACACTATTCATGGCTATTGATTCCCTTGTAACCCCCTCTATAATGGAAGATCTATATATGCCGTCATCCATTCAGTTTTCAGGGACAGAGAAAAATGATAGAGAAAAATAGCAGAGAAAAATGAGCAGAGAAAAAGAGACAGAGAAAGAGAGGAAACCACATATTACATTGTAAGCTGTAAGAGAGAGAAAGACAGACGGAATACGTTCGTAGCCAATCCTTGGTGGTGTTCCAACGATTGTGTAACCGTTTTATCTTGGGAGAGTGACGCTGGTGGAAAACCTACAACACCCACGGTAGGCGGTGAAATTTTTTTTAAGGAAACTGCGATTGCAGGACTCGGTTTGCGTATTCTATTCATGTTAATTCTATTATTTTATTTTTTTGTAATTTCAGTTTATTGTAATTGTTGAAAATTAATAAAGATGTATTTTTTAGATCACCGGGCATGTATAATTTTTATATATGGCGTTGAATTTCTCTCAACAATCTTAAGAATGAGATTGTCCTCAACACTTTTAAGCATCGTTTGTTTCGGCGGACTATTATTTCGGAGTATAGTTCAATTCGATATTTGTTAAGCCTCCGGACTAGTTATCCGGACGGATTGCTAGTCCGCCATATGAGGTGTAATTAGTGAGGAGGAAAGTGTGAGATTAGAAAAGATTGGATTAATAAGTGAATTTAAATTTTTTTAAAAATAATAAAAAATATTAAAATATTAAAATAAATAACATAAAATTTAATAATAACATA
>JAOTRH010451612.1:0-30394 GCA_034768845.1 Heliamphora exappendiculata | reverse complement strand
AGATGTAGCATAATCCAGTACTATCATCAATAAAAATAATAAAATATTTTTTTTATAACTTCTCATCTTGATTAAATTAAAATCATAAATAGTACTCTGAGATAAATCTAGAGGTTTTGTATTCCTTTCAACAGAATAAAAAGTAGCCTTAGCTAATTTTACTTCCACACAAATTTCACATTTGGGATTGTGATCAATATCAAATTTTAGCAAGCAATACAAATTAATCTACATAGAGATTTATAATTAACATGCCTCGATCTATCGTGCCATAAAGAGAACGATTCAGGAATATAAGTAGAAGAAGCATTATTTTTATTCATTCCATTTTTTTGGTACAATTGTCAATATTTAATTTGAAGAGATGATCACTTAGATACTCTTTACCTGCAAACATTCCATTTTTTGTGAGTACAAATTTGTCCAGTTCACAAACAAGCCTAAACTCATTCTAATTCAACAAATACCCAGAAAGAAGATTCTTTCGAATGTTTGGCACATGCAACACATTGTTGAGAGTGAGTTCCATTCCCAAAATCATTTTCAATGTCACCTTTCCTTATTCATCAACCCTGGAGATAGAGAAGTTACCTATGTATAATTGTTCTCCATTATTTATCACTTAATAAGTTGAGAACAATTGTTTATCAAAATATAGGTAGTGAGTAACACCAGTGTCTACCCACGATTCTCTAGAATTTCCAATAAGATTTGTGAGACCCTAACCCGTTTTTTTTTAAACGAGTTATTAGTATCGATGGAGTTGGAATTAATGTTCTTAAAACGTGTTTGGTTGCGTTTAATTGGACGAAAGGTGTCTTACAATCTCATTTGAGGTTGTTGGACATGTGTGTATACACGAGGTTCGAAAGAGGGTTGTTTGAGTGATGATTTTTGGACTCAAATTGAATTCTGGAAACAGTTTTGGACCAGTATGGATTCAATCGACTGAGGGGCTTAATCCAGTTAACTGAACGTCCTGGAAGGTGGTCCAGTTGACTGACTAGGACGCTTCAGTGGACTGAACTTGAGGTGGTGGGATGTTTTGGGTTTCTAGAAGGTTTTTCTGTCAACTAGATTAAGGGTCCAGTCGACTGACCTGTGTGTTTTGGCATTTTTCTATAAATATCAAGCCTTAGAGATATTTCTGAGATATTTGTTTCAGATCTGGATTCTCTCTCACGAAACCTCTGCCTTCTCTATAGATTCTAATGGGCACAGGGCTCAGTTTTAAGCAAACTGACAGCGGATCCTTGATGTTGGTGCCGGGGGCTTCATGTTTATCAGGACAGATTCTTGTCTCAACGAGATTCTATTTTTGAGGTTTCGAGTTTTGATACTCTAGTGTAGGATTCTAGACCCTACTGTTGTACAAGGATTATATATGTGATTATATATATTTTCACGAGGTAAAAAATACATCAAATGTGATTTTCATGTGCAAACCTTAGTTTTTCGGGTAAAAAGTATATTTTTTACTTTTCTTGGTTTATTACATCGTATGATTTGTGGATGTTGGGTTTTCAAATGGTGTTCTTGAAAATGGTTGAAAATAGTAGTTTTCTAAAAAATCTCGACAAATGCGCATCACCTATGAGCATGTTGATGTCGTGTATATGTGAACATAGAGGTTGGACCTTAGGATTGATTAGTCTTGCCTTCAGACATTTGGATTAGCAAACTTGGGAGTCAAGTTAGAAACGCGTTTTGCAGATGTGATTTCTAGCAAAAAATCTAAGTAGGTTGTCCAAAGTGACGCATCGTTCTTGTCGGTTCACCTTAGTATCGGCGTTGTATCTGCATAATCTTTGTTACTATGTGTTAGCATGATTATGTGGTATATGTTAGAAATAACATGATAGATCGACCTTAGGTTGTCGTGTTCTATGTTTTCTTTCTTTATAACTTCTACACCCTTAGAGACGACGATACCGTGATTTGGGTCTTGGATGTGCGACTTGGTTGCTATCAGTTGCAGAGGTACGATTATGGGTTGAGCGTCGATCGCTTGGTATGTTGTGGAACTCATCAGTGAGTCGGGTTTAGCTGTGTGAGGTTGGCCTCGGTTGGTAAACCGTTGAGTGTTTGACCAGAGTTTTGTTCAGGTATAGTCGAAGTATGGTTGATGGCTTTGGCTTGGGTAGCTGGCTTCTCTTGAGAGTAAGTTACTAGAAATTGTAGATGTGCTATGGATAGCCTTGTGAGTAGGGGCAGCCGGGTGTTGGAAACCCTAGATATCGGTTGTTATAACTAGATTTATGGATAAATTTGAGGAAAGTGAAAATCCTTTTTGGGTTTATAGTGCGCGTGGTTTCGACCATGTGATGGATTAGGTACGTCGTGAGCCATAATATGTCATGAACTGTGTACTCAAGATGGGGTATATACGGGAACATAGTGGACTAGAGCGTAGTAATCCTTAGCCAGATATATGTTGAGACAGCAGAACAAGAGTGGTTTTGGGAATATCCTTGACAACATGATGTTGACAGTGGTTAGCCAGATGTTGATGGCGATCAACAAGATGTTGACGGTAGTCCGAGTAGCATCTGAGGATGTTGTTGTTGGTAGTCTGAGTGGTTCTAATGACCTTGGACATTGTATACCTCCTTGAGTTTGAGGTGTAAGAGTCCTTGCGACGACTATCAGTTTTGTGGGATTCCTACGAGAATGCAGGTTCGTGATTTGGTCGATATCCTAATGATTAAGAGATCACGTTTGGGAACCGTGCTAGGTTCATGTGGTTAGCTTAATGCTGAGATGATGTACCCTGGGTATGGTATGTTTGGAGGATATTTGTGTTCCACCTTAGGTTCAAATATGGGTATGCTGTTTGCCCATGGGAATGAATTGTGGAGTAATAAAGTTCAGCAGTGTACCGTGTGATTTGGCTGGCCTCAAGTGATAGGTGAGAGATCGTAGGATACAATGCCTGTGATCGTGTGTGTACCTTGAGGGCGTAAGTATGGAAGGTGTCTGCATAGTTGTCGGGGTTATTAGTAACTCTGGATGAGAGGTCCCAGGATCGGGTTTTCTTTATTTGACGTTGTGCATTGGACACAGGGCTCAAGGCGGTGATGTGATTGTGGTTTGCCTAGTAGGAGTTAGGTTGTGTAGCGCAACCTTGTGAAGTGAGGTTTTGGGCACAACGAGATGTGTTGTGCCAGGTATGCGGATGGATGGTGTAGCGAACGGTCTGAGTATCATGACCGGAGTTGACAGCAGTTGTGTGACTTATAGAGCTCTTGAGGCTAAGTGTTGAGGAGTGCTCCTAGTACGCTGAGGTTGAGTCATGGTTTCTTGTTGGCCTTTGTCTTTTCTTTAGATGAAAGGAGAGAGAGAGTTTTCTTGTAGACGATTGTCTGGTGCGAGTTGTTTCATCTTGGTTTGATGGAGATGCCAGGTTCTTGATTGGTTCAGGTTTTGGTTGTGTTCTGAGAGTGTGGAATCTCAGTGGAGTTATACCCGTGTTGTGACCCTTAGAGTTGTGACTCAAGGACGTGTATCACCAAAATTAGGTGATTATTGAACTAATCCTTTGTGGTTTCAATGGATGGTTGAACCATTTGGATTGTGTTCCCTTTGAGGTCCGGTTAGTAGACGGGGAATGCTTGGAAAGTTGGTGTTGAGACGTAGAGTTCTTTTGCAGTGATTAGTTGAGGTTCGTTGACCATTGTGTGTGTATGGTTGTGCTTCTAGCTTATGGTAGAGCATGCATTTTGTCGGAACAGCACGACTGTGATATGCGTATGGTGGGTTTCTGGTAAACTTTTGCGAGTCTGGCTTTTGTTCTGTTTGAGGACTTGGAACTGCTCAGAGTTCTTAGAGTCGAGGAGTGGTTGCCGACTGTGGTAAGTGTTATGCTTTGGTATAACCATTTGTTTGGATGATGATTCCGAGAGAGTATGGTAAGGTATGAGTTAGGAAGAATTCGATGTTTGGGAAACCTTGGTTAGCATGGCCCGTTCGGATTTACGCGATTGTTTGGTTGGGATCAAAAGGGCCGTGATGAGGTCTGCATGGAAATGCTAAATGTAAGATGCAAGTATTGGTTGGCTACTCGACAAACGAGTCTTGAGTTCGAGTATTCGGTTATTGTGGACTCAAGGGATTGAGGTATGTGTTATGAGTTGCGGTTGATGTCGGATGACAGTCATCATATTTTCTTTGTCGAACGACGGCAATCATGTAGATTGGAGGTTGATCTATAGTCTTGGTATCAGTGGTTAGATAGCGAGACGCTGAGATGTGTGGTGCTGTACGGTTGCACGAGAGATATGGTTGAGTTTGTGTAGGTCATTGGATACCTATACGATGTTCGGTTTTCATAACATGTTTAGTCAAAGTGACTCGTTGGGATCAGGTGACTATGTGAGTTTTGTGGCTGTGATGCCGAATTGGTTTTCGATTGTGTGGAACCTTGTCAAGGACAATGGTGTGCCACCTAGTGTTTATCCTGAGTGAGAACAGTAGGCCGTGATGGAAGATCGGACAGAGGGTGAAGATTTGAAGGTTTGATGAGATCTGTTCTTTGGTATTCTAAGTGAGTTAAGTGAGCTTCTCTCTGGAGTAGAATGTTACACTGTTGCTCAAGGATCGACGGTATGTCAGCTTCAGTGATGGTGATGTTGACATCGATAGGGTGATAATATGGTATCAAAGTTAGTGATAGTCAGAACTTGGGAAAATTTTTGTGTAGAACATGTGACTTCTTGTGATCGATGTTGGAGTTCGACGTCGTGTGTTTGGACTTGTGGAGATAGTCCTTAGTGGGTATTGTGAGTTGTGATTGAGCTAGTATGTGGCAATGAAAAGGAGGTGATAGTCTCTATATCCTGTCATGGAATCAAGAATGTTTTAGATCGAGTACCATGGAGGATTGGTCTCGTGTGATGAGTTTATCGCCGAAGTGGTTTGTGTTCAGCGAGAATTGTGTTTTGAGATTTGGCAGTGTGAGTTGGATCTTAATCTAGCGTTTTGCAGATGTTTCCTAGACTTGCACGTGCGAGCAGTTTGTGTGGGGGTTGAATCTTCAAGTCGTGTTCACCTCGTGTGACGACAGGTTTGGGATTTCAGTTGTTGAGGCATTCCTGCTATTGTGTAATGTTGCTAGGTTTGCATCAGAGTTTGCTGATAATTGATGGGCAGTGTTTGGCTTGAGATTCAGTGTTGAATTTTGGGAACGAAATTCCTTTAAGAGGGGGAGAGTTGTGAGACCCATACCCGTTTTGTTTTGAAACGAGTTTTAAGTATCGATGGAGTTAGAATTAATGTTCTTAAAACATGTTTGGTTGCGTTTAATCGGATGAAAGGTGTCTTACGATCTCATTTGAGGTTGTTGGACTTGTGTGTATACACGAGGTTCGAAAGAGAGTTGTTGGAGTAATGATTTTTGGACTCAAATTGAATTCAGGAAACAGTTTTGGACCAGTAGGGATTCAGTTGACTGAGGGGCTTAATCCAGTCGACTGAACGTCCAGGAAGGTGGTCCAGTCAACTGACCAGGAGGGGTCCAGTCGACTGAACTTGAGGCAGTAGGATGTTTTGAGTTTCCAAAAGGTTTTTCAGTCGACTGGATTGGGGGTCCAAACAACTGACTTATGCGTTTTAGCATTTTTCTATAAATATCAAGCCTTGAAGATATTTTTGAGATATTTGTTTCAGATCTGGTTTCTCTCTCACGAAATCTCTGCCTTCTCTCTAGATTCTAAAGGGCTCAAGGCTCGATTTTCAGCAAACTAACAGCGAATCCTTGATGTTGGTGCCGGGGGCTTCGTGTTCATCCTGACAAATTCTCGTTCTGGCGAGGTTCAATTTTTGAAACTTCGAGTTTTGACTCTCCAATATAGGATTCTAGACTCTACTGTTGTATAAGGGTGATATATGTGATTATATGTGTTTTTACCGGGTAGAAAATACATCAAATGTGATTTTCATGTGTAAATCTTGATTTTTCGAGTAAAAAACATATTTTTTCTTTTCTTCATTTATTACATCGTATGACTTGTGGATGTTGGGTTTTCAAATGGTGTTCTTGAAAACGGTTGAAAATAGTAGTTTTCTAAAAAATCTCGACAAATCATGTTTTGGAGGTTTGGAGCTAACTATTGGGATTGAGGCTTAGTTTTGAAAACGTTTTGTTGAAAATAAAAAAATATTTTTAAAATATTTTTGTTGATCTCTATGTTGATGGATGGATCTATATATACGTGTTTAATGTATATTTGTGAAAATATTTTTCGTAGTTGTTAAGCTACGGGTTGATTTTTAAAATAATTCTCTAGATGTACCAGAATAGCGGGTATTTGGCACGGGTTGCCCTCGGTGGAAGTCCGAAAATGTGCAAAAAGTAGGTACCTTTTGTTCCTTCGGGGTAGTTCCCGAAAAGATGGTTGGGTTCTTTGTTCCCTCGGGTTGTTGAACCCGTAAACTAAGCCTTTACGTTGTGGTGCTCCATATAGAACTTGCCATTACCTAACCGGTCCTATGATGTATAGGGATTAGGTAAGGGGAAGGAGTCTATAGTTGTTACCTCTATCCCCTTGTGACGGAGTCGGTACATAGGAATCATTTTACCTTTTCTCCTCGGTGGTGTGGCCCGAGTGGAGCATACAATTTTATTACTGATTATATTATTTTTATCGGCTGTGTTCCGAGTGAAAAATATCTTTTCTCTTTTCTCGGTGTGTGATTCAAGTGGAAACTAAAGTTTCGGTTACTATTTTTCTTTAACTGTGAAAACGTTATTTGTATTGTCGATATGCATGGTTTTAAGGATGGAAGCTTGGAGTTTTATGATGTAAAACCGTTTTGAGGCTCGTGTTAGCCTGATGAGAAACTTGTGATTTTTGGAACAGAAAACCTTTTTGGGCTTTGTGGTTGAGTTAGCTCCCACCATATGATTGTATATCTTGCTTTACAGCTTTATAGTTTGTTTCTATTGGGCTTCGACTCACAGTGTGAAATTTTGCTGTAAAACCTTTTTCAAGTAAGCGTGATTCTGTAGGTTGACTCGGTGGTGCCCGGAGGTGGCTGATGACAAGACTCTGTTGTCTTGTTTTGTTAGGTAGTTTATACATTTCTGTATATGTTTCATGTTTAAAGATAACATGTTGTAAAACATATGTAATTCTTATGGATGTATGCATGTTCTAATACTTTCGAAAGAACCTTGGGTTGGTTGTTGTTTTTCGTAGTTTCTTACTACGTTTTTTGTTGTTGGGTTCAACGGTTACAAAATGGATTTCCAAATGATTTCTGCTTCATATAAACTCTGGTGCTTCGAGGTAGATTTTGGAACGGCCTAAGCATCTTTTGAAAAAAAAAGATTTCCTGTATTCAAAACATATATTTTTTTTAAGGCTTAGCTTAGGGGCCACAACTGTAGTCTCTTGACTACTCTTTTAACTCAAATAAACACTTGGTAGTACGTTTTACTAAGGTTTTAGCCTTGCGTTGCTTTTTAGTTTTCATCCCTTTTGTTTGGGCAATTTTGGTGGTTGATCTGTGGCTTTTTGTGTGACCCAGAGTTTGGGGAGTAGCAAGATTTGTTTCAAATGCAATAGCTGATAGACTTATGTCATTCACTCCAATTGAAAGGTTGTCCACTTAGGTTATGTTTGCTTCGGCATTCTTCTTGTCAAAGTTTTTGCTCTTACTGCCTCAATTATTTGCACAATGCTCGGGTTTATCACATATTTAACATTTGTCCTTGAATTTGAATCTCTTGGAGTCATCACCTTTATCATCAACATGCTTCTTCTTCTTTTATTGTTGATTTTAGGCACTTTTTCTACAACATTAACCTTGGACTCATTTCAATTTTTTTCTTAAAATTGCAATTATTTTTCTCTACCCTTAGTCTGATAATAAGTTCCTCTAATTTCATCTCCTTCCATTTGTGTTTTAAGTAATTCTTAAAATCTTTCCAGTTTTGTGGTGATTTTTCAATTATAATAGCATCCTGGTAAGATTCACTTAAAGGCACACCTTCTGCATTAATATCATGCAGGATAAATTGGAGATCTTGAATTTATTTGACAATGGGCTTGGAGTCCACCATCTTATAATCCAGAAATCTCCCAAAGATGAATTTTTTCGTACTAGCATCCTCAGTCTTATATTTTTTATCTAAGGATTCCCACAATTCTTTTGTTGTCTTGATTGGACTATATATATTATAGAGTGTGTATTCCAATCAATTGAGGATATAATTCAGGCACAAAAAATTAGAATATTTCCATACTTCCATCGTAACAACGACTTGTTGATCCGTTTCACCTTCTTTTAATGCGGGAGCATATTTTCGCAAGAATCTAGCCAGATTCAAAGTTGTAAGACAGAATAACATTTTCTATTGCCATCTTTAAAATCAGTTCTATTGAATTTTTCTTGCTTTTTCTCGTGGTTCACCAGCACTATTGTAGTAACAGCCGGCATCACAAAAGGCATAACCAAGACAGGGGTAGGGGCAGGAGTAGTAATAGTACTAAAAGTTTTAGAATCCATAATATTTATTTTACAACAGAAACAACATAAAAAAATAACTGTACTGAAAAATGATTTTAATTTTCTAAAAATAGCAACAATCTGTACACAACAAATTGATTTTATAAACTAAGATATAAAGTAAATTTTTGTCTTAAGACTGTTGGAACAATTTTAAGTGTACCAAAACCCAAAAATAAGAAAGAAGAAAAATTGAATGAAAAGAAAAAATTAAACTGCAGAAAGTTTAAAACCTATTACAGCAAATTCAATCGAAACTTGTGTTTGACACAATCTCTTTAAGACAAAAACACACTCGCTATTGTGCTTCGAAATTCGTAGTGTTTGTCTCCCATGATGCAATGACCTCCAACTCACAAAAGTTGCACATCAATCTACAGGTTCAGTGAACCAAAAACTATGTTTGAGCTCTCTCTCTCTCTCACTCAAAAAATAATAGAAATGCAGTAATATGCTGGGAAGAACAATAGCAGAGGAGGAAAAAAGAGCATGGGAGAAACTTGAAAACCTAGAAGCTTCGAACTGGGCAAAGGGTCTTCCTTTAAATAGACCCACTCGTGACTATTCAAATTAGACTAAATAGTCTCTGAACAGATTCAGCTTGACGAGTGGATCCGCCAACATAAACAAATGATTTTAACTTTAACAGACTGTTATAACTCTAAGAACCGGTAATAGTAATAGAAAGCAGTAACAACAATTTTAAAATTTAAATAAATATTTTTTTTGGTAGAAAGATAAAGATCTATTAGACCCACAACTCACAATTTGCAACTCGCAACTCACAACTTGGGTCGGGATTCATGCTTGACTTATTCAGCCCGATCGGTTAGTCAAATGGGCACGTGGTGACGCTTATGTGTTTTGGGTCCAACCCACCATAAGGTAGGTCCTCTCCCAACCACAAAGCTTAGGTACTCTTCGGAGCACGAATTCCAAGGTTGGATTATATATGACACTGAAAATTCTTCTTCCCAATCAATGTGGGATAGCGTTTATATTACCTATTTTACCATTTGGTTTCAGGGTTGATTTTGGGTAGCTGGTTGGACAGATGGGCAAGCTTGATTCGGGTTGGGATTCAGCAACTTCACTTCAAAGATTCGGTTCACGGCATTAGTGACATTATTCAGATTATTGGCATACGGCTTTCGAACCATTCTTTGACTAGGTTCTCCTTTCTCAATATCCCCCAACGGCAGTGCATCCTTTATCTGTATCCCAGCATCGAAAACCTACTCAAATGCCATCAGATGCTGTGTGATTAGATACTTACAAAACTGTGGCTTCAAATTCTTCACCACCATTCTCACTTGTTCCTTTTGAGTGGGTTGGTTTGTTATTTTGGCTACCTTAGCCCTCCATTGGGTTAGAAACTCAATGAAAGATTCTTAGGCCTTGTACCAGGTGATCTCAAGTTCCCGGGTGGTGACGTCGAGTTGGATTTTGTAGTTATACTGATTGACAAATGCAATAGCAATGTCCTCCCACATTCTTGTCTTTGCAGCATCTAAAGACAGAAATCATTTGTGAGCGACTCCTAACAAAGATTACTGGAAAAGATGGGCTTTCAACTGATCACTGATATCCATTGGCGACAAAGTTCCCACATATATTCTCAGATGGATCCTCGGGTCCCCCAGTCCCGTCAAACTTCTCCATATTGGGTATTTTAAACTTCTCGAGCATCTTAGCATCATGGAACGAGTAGAGTCCCTCAACATCGAACATATAATCTTTGATTCCCCGGGCTTTTCTCAATCTCAAAATCTTCTCTAATTTTTCGACCTTATCAAACAAGATCGATTCCTTTGTGGCTAAAATTTCTGAGATTCCCTTGTCAGACGGGCTGTATAACTGTTGGTTGGGCTCCCTCGGGTCCCACATTATCGTCCCATATATTATCTCTTTTACCATCCTCTGGGTCATTCAGAACAACCACATTAGGGTCTACAACCCGGGTCTACAAAGCATGGATCTGAGCCCGACACTATGTCTAGATCCTAGCTTGATTGGTTATAGTGGTGCTGACTCCCTCAACAGTCCATTGCAATTCCATAATTGCCCTCATCATATCTGCCACGGTCAAATTCTAGGTCTGCCGTCGGTAATCTCAATTGATCCACACGTCTAAGTCTTCCATTCAGAGATCGGGCCTAAGTGCGTATAGGTTCTTTTCTACTCAGAGCTATTATCCCGGGTCTCTAAACTGAAAGTGCTTACATAAACGGGAAGACTCATAGCCGAGCCTATGCTCAAAATAATTCACTCTCGATGACGGATCGAGAGGACAAAAACTAATCCTAAACGTGGTGCTAACTATTGAAACAAAAGCATCCATAAAAGAAAAATCACATAACCCTAGGAGATTTATTGATCCTTAAAAAAAGGGATTCTAAAAAACTATAAGCACATGAAAAGGCTGGTAGGTCTTCACTCAGTATACCTTATGAATAGAGTCAAGAATATATCTCCCAATGCCAAGAATGGTGCAAGGCATGGTTAAACGGCACGCAATAACTCTTTTTACCACATCTATAAAAGCATGTGGCCAGAAAGCTTGCTGGCCTCCCCGATATAGCCCCGAGTGTTAGGGTTCTATATTAAAAATTATGTTTTTAGTATTTTATTTTATTTTAATAAAATTAATTTTTTCATTTTATAAGAATATTAATGAGAAATGTATGCAATATCATTTCTTCAAATACTATGCATGGATATCATTTATTCTGTATAGTATTTAATCTGGTGTGTATAGTATGACTTGCACACAGAAGACTAAATTTTAGGTTCTTATAAAATATAAGTTTTTGTTCACAGTTTAAATAAAAATAGACATACCATCGGTACAACTGTAGCACATAATTTTAGTAGGCCTGTATTGGTTACGAAGAACAGATAATAGCGTCGTCTATTGTTTCGACTCTCTGTGCTAGTACATTTTGTGTGTATTGAATGGGACACATTGAGATAATTAATTTTATACTGACTATATAAATTAATTCACACCACAAGGTTATTATGATAGTGCTTATACTCTTAATCTTGAAATAACTATTAATTTGTGTATATTTAATTTTCGTTGTTTTGATTCATCAGATGGTGCGATCTTGTATGGATCTATATTCTCGGTGAGTTGGATAGCGGTATTAATTATATAGTGAATAATAATTATTAACGGAATTCACGTCTTGAATGATCGAGATTGACGATAATCCCTTAAGGAAGCTTATAAGTTTTGACCAGGTCAAACTCTGCAAGTGAATTTGATTATTCGGCGGTCAAATAAGTTAAGCAAAAGGATTTAAGAAATTTAAAGATGCCGATTAAATTAAATTGTCAGTAATTAATTAACGGGTATCGAAAATCTTAACGTAGGGAGATTAGTTAAACATTTAATAATAGGAGCTCAATGCAAGAAGCTTAGAGTCTAATTGTAGTTCTTTAATGGTGTAAACTGTAATTTAGTATTTTATAAAAATTATTAAAACCACTGTAAGGCTTTCATAATTACATATACCGTTGAGAGGTTTGCTTAATTGCAGAAACTGCTATATATGTATCTACTTTATACTAGAAGTCTTTGTTATAATTACTCTGCAGGTCCCTGCTGTAGCCCTATAAATATGTGGGTAGGCTGAACCAAATTTATAACTTGTCTTCAAGACTAAAGCTGACCAGGTTCTGCCGGTACGAGTTCTCGAAGGATTGTAGCCCGCACTACATTTGGGAATCGCATAAGGGAATACAGTAGAAGGTCTGAGGGTGCTTCAACTCGAAATCAAAAATCATAGTTGGAGAATCGACCAAAAAGGTATTCTTCTGAATTAACTGTGATGGCACTGGAGAATCGACCAAAAAGGTATTCTTCTGAATCCACCATCTTTCATCTTCTATCCAAGTAATAACTCTAAACAGAATATACAAAACATTAAATGTGAACAACAAAATACTTAAAACACATTTTCATATCACTGGTCTCTCCAAATCTCATAGCCGTAACAAAAGGATATGGCGGCCGTGACACATATGAAGAAAAAGATACTATCGTCATGTTTGTAGATCTATAAAATAGAGAGAAATGGGGTATCTAGAATGGAGACCATGATCTATTTAATCTAAGCCAGATATATCATTCGTTTCTCACCAAGAAGATAAACTGAGATACAGAAAAGAGAGTATGCTAAACAGAGCAATAAAAAAATATACAATCTTGAAATAAACAAATATCAGAGAGTTTTCACGTTTTTGGCCTTAAAAACAATGTCACGACCATAATAATATGATGTTAGGGCCGTGAGAAAAGAAGGCATAAATGTATCGGCCCTTATAAAAAGTGTACGATCGTGACTGTAAGTTTAACAAAACATACGGTCGTGACATGAGAAGGTCGCGGCCATTGTGTTCCGGGCCCTCAGAAAGCTTTTAAAGTGCTCAACATGCTTGTAAGCGTTGAAACAGAATAGAAACGACTGCAAATATACAAAACAGATAGCTACAAATACACTGTTACTAATGAACAACTTGAAGGAACAATGCTTACATTGAAATAAATGATAATGAGCAATAAAAAATAATGGAAATCTTATCCACAACACCCTCGGGGGAAGAAAATGAGGGTTTAAGAAGAGTCGTGGATTTCTAATGTTACCTCGTATGAATATCCACCTCGAATGACCCTTTGGGGTGACAATAGGCTATCTCCAAGCCAATACGAGCTCCGAGAACTCCTTCAATGCAAGCAAGAACACGAGAATGAGGCTCAAAAAGTGTAGAATGAATGGGGAAATATTAGGTGGAGGAGTATTTTGGCAGAGCTTGGACCTCAAGGTATCTCCTTTTCTCTAATTCTTGTGAAAAATTATGCCTATTTATAGGCAAGATGAGCAACATAGACCCCTTTTGGGATGCTATCACCTGTCCAAAAAAGGCTAATAGTGACGGTCGCTACCTTTTTACTTTGTCACAGTGACAGCCGCCACCTTCAAGATAGTGAAAAAGACAGTCATGATTTTTTAAAGTTGCGGCTTGGATAAACAAGCGAGGACTGTGACAAAGAAAGTCACGACTTGGTTTATGGTTTGCAAAAAGATTACAGCTGTGTCATAAATGTCACATCTCGAGGTTTTTTAGGGTTCCTCCTTTAGTTTTGAGCCATATTCATGATTTTGCTTGCTTAGAAGTATATTTGGGCATGATTCTCATACTTTCATCATTTGAGCACATTCGAGGCGGGTGTTTAAGATTTGGCATGGTTAGATTGAGGTGTCTACAGTCACGAACAAAATGATAGTCGATTTCCACATGTTTAGTGCGAGCATGGAAAATAGGGTTAGCGGTGAGATAAGTGGCACCAATGCTGTCACACCACAAAAAGGGGAAAGAGGGAAGGTAGATGCCAAGTTCGAATAAAATGGACTGAATATAGGAAACTACAGCAACAGCATCGGAAATAGCTTTATATTCAGATTCAGTAGAGAAGCGGGCCACTGTTCGTTGCTTACAAGAAGACCAAAAGATTAAACACCAAGATAGATGGCATTACCACCGGTGGATTTGTTGCCATCATGGCAACCAGCCCAATCAGAATCAAAGAAGGCTTGTAACTTTGTTAATGGAGAGCGGGAAATGAGAAGACCAAGATTAAGAGAATGCTTGAGATAACGCAAGATGCATTTAACGAGAATCCAGTGATCCTTAAAAACAAATAAAAGAGATTTGAAAAGATGGGGAACATGGAGAACATTAGAGAATAAGAAGGTATTAGTAGAAGAGCGAAGGAAAGATGATCCAGTATGAGAAATAGACAAACCTATACCATTGCCTACATGCAGTTGGTTAGTACCATGGTATGCTTCATGGTGAGTGAGATTAGGCAAATCAAGTGTAGCATGATGAGCGGCATCAGTATCAAGAAACCAATCATAATGATGAGGGAGGTCATTGTTAGAGAAGGTAGCGAGATGTGCAGTAGGCATTGGATGAGCATGATTATAGCGTTGATAGCAAGTAAAAGCCAGATGATTTGTATCATTGCAAATCTAGTATCGAGGATGGCTGTCACCATGAAAAGAATGATTATCATGAGAAAAAGAGTTTCGACCACCCCTTCCACATCCACGAGAGCGAGAGCTAGAGGATGAGTTACCACGACCACGATTATGGAGAGAGTACGAACCATTATAGTTGTCATTATGAGTAAGATTCGCAATAGGAGAAATATCAATCGCAGTTGGTAAGCGAGCAGTGGAGGACTCAGCATGAAGAAATTCATGACTAAGAAGCAGTGAGTGCAGTTCAGAGAAGGTGATGGGATTAAGTCGAGCAGCAACAATGGTGACAAGATCTTTAAATTCAGAACGAAGACCTTTGAAAATATAAATGTTAAAATCAGCAAGTGAGTGAGGACAACCAGCTGCAGCAAGTTCATCAACGATAGATTTGGCCTTGTGAAGAAAAGAGGAGACGGATTAATCATTTTGCTTCATTTGTTGAAGTTGTATATGAATCTAAAGAATACAAGTATTGCTTGGAGATGCTAAGGTAGTTTCAAGAGTTGTCCAAATGGCATGGGAAGAGTTTAAGCCAACAATGAGTGGCATAACATCCTCAGATAGAGAAACAATGAAAAGACTCGTGTGCATCTTTGATTGACAGATCTAAGAATTGTAGGCCAAATTTGGTTCAGAAGATGGTGCGGGACACAGTCATACCATCAACATAACCCATGAGATTATGACCTCGAAGAAAAGGAACTAGTTGAGTTTTCCAATAGAGATAGTTGGTCGTGGTAAGTTTAAGGGAGAGAAAATGGTGGGCATTGGGGAACGAAGGAGCAGGAAGTTGTAGGAGGGAGGGTTGCACATTGAAGGAAGTAGATGAAGAAGAAGTATTGTTTGCCATTAGACTTTGAAGCTCTGATACAAAGTTAAGAATGCTTAAACTACTTCTCACTCAATCAAGATTCATTTACATAACAATGTAGATAGATATTAGATAACTATACATAACTATACAAATAAAATGATAATGATAACAAGTTGAATTTCAAATGGTAGAGTTGAATTCAAACAGGATTGGTTGACACGCATGAATAGCAGTTGTTATCGTATTGGTATTGTCAGGGTTGTATACTAAAAATCATAGATTTATTTTAATTTTAGTATTTAATTTTATTTTAATAAAATTAGTTTTTCATTTTATGAGAATCTTAATGATCAATGTATGCAATATTATTTATTTAATGTTATGCATGATTATCCTTTATTCTATACAGTATTTAATCTAGTGTATAGAGTATGACTTGCACACAAAAAATTAAATTATAGGTTCTTACAGAATATAAGTTTGGTTCACAGTTTATATGAAAACGGATAAACCATCGGTATGACTGTAGTACGGAATTTTACTAGACCTATCTTGATTACGGGAAACAAATAATAGCGTCGTCTGTTATTCTGACTCGCTGTATTAATACACTTTGTATGTATTGAATAGGACCACATTAGGATAATTAATTTTATACTTACATATAAATTAATTTACACCCTAAGGTTAATATGAGCACTTATACTCTTAATCTCGAAATAATTATTATTTGCATATATTTAACATTCATTATTTCAATTCATTAGAGGGTGCGGTCTTTTATGGGTCTATAGTCCCGATGAGTTGGATAGCGGTATTAATTATATGGTAAATATTAATCATTGATGGAATCCACGTCTCGATTGTTCGGGATTGACGATACCACCTCAAAGAAACTTATAAATTTTGACAGGGCTAAACACTGCAGGTGGATTTGATTATCTGATGGTCAAATAAGTTAAATGGAATGGCTTAAAAAAATTTGAAGATGCCAATTAAATTAAATTGTCAATAATTAAATTTAATTAGCAGGTATCAAAAATCTTAATGTGGAGAGATGAGTTAAGCATTTAATAACAGGAGCTCAATGCAGATTGGTCTTGAGATTATAGTTAAGAGTGCAGTTACAGTTCTTTAATGGTGTAAACTGTAATTTAGTATTTTATGAAAATTGTAAAAACTACTGCAAGATTTTCATAATTACAGAAATAACTGAGAGGTTTGCATATTTGTGAAAACCGCTGAATGGGTATCTAGGTTACACTAGAAATTTATATCATAATTACTTCACAGGTTCCTACTGTAGCCCTATAAATATGCGAGTAGGCTAAACCAAAATCATAAGTTGTCTTTCAAGACTAAGGTTGTCCAGGTTTTTTCGGTTTCAGTTCTCGAAGAATTGTAGCCCACACTACGTCTAGGAATCGCATCGAGAATATAGTAGAAAGTCCGACCAGAGCTTCAACTCTGGAAATCAAAGTTCGTAGTTAGAGAATCGACTAGAAGGTATTCATCTGAATTAACTGTGCTGGCACGGGTTTTATTTTTTATCTTTCAACATCAAAAAGTTTGTATCTGAAGCCTATTTAAGCGATTACCCGTCTAGTTTTTATTTTTTTGAAAAATCATTTACAAATAAATGATATTGCCAGTTTGTCTCCAATAATTGGTATTAGTGCTATTTTGATTTTATTTTTTTGTATGTTTGAGCCTCGGGAGTGTTGTATATGTATAACACTGCATATCGAGGAATCCTATTGTAACTTGAATACTGGAAGCTAATTCAGAAAAGTATTAAAAGATTACAGTTTATCTTCCAATAGGAGACTGAAACTCAATAGAGTTTCTATTTGATCATAAAATCGAGATATATACAGATCTTGCTTTTATCTTCTTTTAAACTGCATGGATGATATATATCTGTTTTATATATTTCTGTTAATTTAATTAATTTAAAATTTTAATTTTAATTAAAATTTTGTAAAGAAAAATAAAATTAAGTCTTTTTTAATTAAAATTTTTTAATTAAATGAAAATAATTTAGATATTTTATTTTTACAAAATAACACGTTTAAGATGATTTTTTTATTAAATTGGATATCTTTGAAAAACGTGAAAATTAATTTCAAATTTTAGATTAATTAAATAAAAAATATTTAATCTTAATAAAAAAAATTTAAATGTGTAACGTAAAAATAAAATATTTGAATGTCTTTAATTACTACCATAACTGTAAAGTTAAAGGAAAAAATGTGCATTCATCGGTTATTTTATTTGTTATACATTAAAATACGAAAAGATAATTTGACAAATCGAAATCTTTTGAATCGTGTATACGAAAAGATGTTTTGAATCTTTAGGATCGTGTAGTTTTTAAAATTAATAAATTTATTTTAATTAAATCGATTTTTATAACCTTTAAAAATATTTTAAAAATCTAAGTGAGGGAGAGAATTTATTTACAGATAAATCTTGCGGCCTCCATCACTAGTTTGTAGGTGATGTAATTAATTCTGCGTATTAGCAGTAAGGCCTTCCTCTTCATCGGATAGGATTAATTGCGGTATCACTAGTACGAACCTCCTTCAGGGATAATTTTAGATAATTGTTAGTGTAGATTACTTCTCTATCTGAAAGATTTATTGCAAAGCGATTGCTTCGGGATTAGATCGTGTTTAATACTTTACTGTAAATAATAATATCCTCTCCATCTAAGTCACTACTATTATTTATTGGACAGAAATTATGTCAGTTATTTAATTTTATTTAGCAGGGTCAGTTGCCTAAATAGTAAAATTAATAAGAATTGGCATGTCTAGACAAACGATGGATAATAGACGTCCTCCCATTAAAACATGCTATTCACAGGGTACCAGATTATTCACAGGCATGCTATTGGCGAATTTCTTTTAAATGGTAGAGGGAACCAATTTTAAAATAAATTCAAAATTTTATTCGTCATAATTAACGGTTATTTTTAATTATGTGATTCTCATTATTAAAATGGCTTTCAATTCACTCGCGCTAATACTCAAAGAAAACAAACTAACGGGATCAAACTATGTAGACTGAAAAAAGAATTTAGACATTGTCTTAATTGCTGAGAACTACAAATTTGTATTGATTGAGATTTGTACAATAGTACCTGATGAGAAGGAGACCGAACAAGAAATTCGAGCCCATCAAAAGTAGTAGAAAGCTGATTAGATGCCTTGCTGTTACAATATGGCTTCAATGTCAAATATTTTGCAGCATCAGCATCAACATTAATCTATGCCCAATGCCATGACATGATTATGAATCTCAAAGAAATGTTTTGGGATCAAAATCGTACTATTAAGTAGGTGGCCACGAAATCTCTTATGAATATAAGCATGGCTAAAGGCACCCCAGTTAGCGATCATATTTTGAAAATGATCAGTCTTTTGAATGAACTGAAGATCCTAGGAGCTGAGATTGACGAAAAAACCCAGGTCGATATAGTACTCCAATCACTGCCTAATAGTTTTAAGCAGTTCTGCCTGAATTATTTCACGAATAAGCTCATATTTTCATTGGCAGAACTTCTTAAAGAACTTTAAGCAGCCAAAGGTGTTATAAGAAGCCAGATTTGTGCATGTGGCAGAAAAAAGTTCTTCCTCTAAGCTGAAAAGTAAGAAGAAAAAAAAAGTTCAGAAACAAGAAGACACTGGTTCAAAAGTAGCTAAGGGGCCAAAAGCTGGTGTGAAGAAACCGAGAGGTAAGTGCCATCACTGTAACTAGTTTGGGCATTGGAAAAAGCAGTGTCCAATTTTTCTCAGTAAGCAGAACAAATCAGGTAATTTCTGTTCACTAGTGGTTGAAACATGTTTAGCTATGTTATCTACCGGTACCTAGTGTTGATACAGGAGCTACTAATCATATCTGTAATTCTTTACAATGATTCTAGGAAATCAGACAGCTTAGTGATGAAAAAATTTACCTATATATGGACAATAATATCAGAGTGGCAACAGTTTCAGTAGGAGATGTTACTCTCAATTTTAGTAGAGATAAAATTTTACTTTTGAAAGATTATCTTGATGTACATTCAATTAGAAGAAATTGAATTTTGATTTTTAATTTAATAAAAGACATATATTCTGTTCATTTTAATGACTCTATGGTTATTAAGAAAAATAAACGTTTTATTTATTTTGATACATTGATGGATGATCTATATGTTATATCTCATATCTTTCCTACACTGCAACTAACTGAATTGAATAATACATCTAATTTACCATATAAGAAAAAGTTTTCTTCTTTAATGAACCAATCGTTTCTTTGGCACTTACGCTTGGGTCATATTAATCTAAAAATGATTAATAGACTGGTAGAAGATAGACCTTTGAGTTCATTGGAAGTGGAGAAACTTACAGTTTATGAGTTTTGCTTAGAGGGTAAGATGACCAAGAGGCTCTTTTCAGCCAAAGGTTATAGAGCTAAAGAACTATTGGAACTGGTTCACTCTGATGTGTGTGGTCCTATGACTATTCGGACTAGAGGTGGCTTTGAGTACTTCGTCAGTTTCATTGACGACTACTTAAGATATAGATATATTTACCTGATGCACCGTAAGTCTGAATGCTTTGAGAAATTTAAAAAATTCAAAATGGAGGCGAAGAAGCATCTGGGTAAAAGTATCAAATTACTACGATTCGACCGTGGTAGGGAGTACCTCTTTGGAGAGTTTATGGACTACTTGTCGTTAGAAGGGATTACCTTCCAGTTGACTGTGCCGGGTACTCCGCAGCAAAATGGTGTAGTAGAAAGAATGAATAGGACTCTTATGGAGATGGTAAGGTCCATGATGAGTTATTCAGGATTATCCAATTTGTTTTGAGGACTTGCATTAGAGACAGTGGTTCATATTATGAACTTAGTACCTTTTAAGTCAGTACCTTCTACTCTCACAGAATTATAGACCGGGCGTAAACCTGGTCTGAGACATAATCGAATTTGGAGGTGTCCAGCATATGTGCTGAAAGAAAATGTGGATAAGTTAGAATCGAGGCCATAAGTTTATTACTTTATGGGGTATCCCAAATGAACGAATGGTGGTCTATTTTATAATCCTAAGGATTAAAATGTCATTATTAGCACTAATACCCGATTCTTGTAAGATAATTATATTATAGACCATAGGCCTAAAATTAAAATTATTTTGAAAGAAATGAGAAGAAATACCAGTAGAATAGAAAAGGAACCACAAATTACTGATATCCCATTACCTCGTCGTAGTGGGAGGATTATTGGGACAAGTGCAGATTATGATCAGGGTGCTATGATTAACATGCCTGACAAGCATGTGGATAATGATGCACATGGATCAATTCTGCACAGCGCGTTACTACTAGTACACAGACGCATGAAGTGCCTCATCGTAGTGGGAGGGTTGTTCATCAACCCGATCGGTATATTTTTTTGGGAGAGTTTTTTGACAGGATCCCGACATAATTGGATATCGAACCCTGTAACTACAATGAAGCACTCCAAGATAAAGATACAGATCTTTGGTAAAAGGTTATGAATTTAGAGATAGAATCTATGTATTTTAATTAGATTTGGAAACGTGTAGAACCACCTAAAGGGATAAAACCTATCGAATGTAAGTGAATATACAAGAAGAAGATAGGAACATACGGGAAGGTTAAAACCTTCAAAGGTAGACTTGTTACAAAAGGGTTCACTCAGAAATAAGGGATCGATTATAAGGAAACCTTTTCGCCGGTAGTCATGCTTTAGTCTATCTGGATTCTCTTATCCATTGCGGTTAATTTTGATTACAAAATTTGACAAATAGATGTCAAGATAGCTTTTCTTAACGAAAATCTTGACGAGTGTATCTATGTGGTACAACTAGACGGTTTCATAGCAAAGGGCTAGGCGTACATATTGTGCAAGTTTAAGATATCTATTTATCAACTTAAGCAAGTATCGAGGTCTTAGAATACTCGATTTGATCAAGCCATTAAATCTTATAATTTTTATCAAAGTCTAGATGAGTCATGTGTGTACAAGAAGCGTGACAAAAATGTGGTAGTCTTCTAGTACTTTATGTAGAGGATATCTTGATTATTAAAAATGATGTGAGGGTGTTATCTCCAGTAAAAGTATGATTATCTGGGCAGTTTAATATGAAAGACTTGAGAGAAATCAGTCACATCTTTATAATCAAGCTTTTGCGAGATTAGAAATAAAAGATATTGGGCTTATCACAAGCAAAGTATATTGATGATATCCTTACTCGTTTTAGCATATTTGATTCTAAGAAAGAGTTTCACCCTTTTAGGCATGAAATCACTTTATCTAAGGATCAATGTCCTAAGACATCTGAGGAGATAGAGAAGATGAAGGTGGTTTCTTATACTTCGACAGTAGGAAGCCTAATGTATGCTATACTTTGTACTAGACCCGATATCTGCTTTGCCGTTAGCATAGTTAACAGATATCAGTCTAACCCAGGACAGAAAGATTAGACTGTCGTAAAGAATATAATTAAGTACTTGAAAAGGACTAGAGATTTTATGTTGGTTTACCAGGCAGACCGTCTAGTATCTTTAGGGTACACAAACTTGAATTTTCAATCAGACAAAGATTCCCATAAATCTACCTCAGGATATATGTTTACCTTATGAGGTGAAACTATTAGTTGGAGGAGTATCAAGTAGTCCGACATTGCTGATTTCACCATGGAGGCAAAGTACGTGGCAACTTTTGATGCAACCAAGGAGGTCATTTGGCTTAGGAACTTCCTCTTAGGTCTAGATATGGTACCTTTAGTTCAGTTGCCTATTACACTTTATTATGACTGTAATAGAGCGGTTGCAAACTCGAAGGAGCCAAGAGTCCACAAGAAAGAAAAGCACATTTAGTGTAAGTATTACTTGATACAAGAAATTGTACCGATGGGTGATATTATTGTGACCAAGATTGTATCATGAGACAACCTTGCAAATCCTTTTATAAATAGCCTTTCGGCTAAGATTTTCGATAGTCATGTAGAGGGCATGAGAGTCAAGTGTATGGTAGCATGATTTTGTGTATAAGTGAGAGGTTGTCAGGGTTTTATAAACTAAAAACCATAGATTTATTTTAGTTTTAGTAGTTAATTTTATTTTAATAAAATTATTTTTCTATTTTATGATAATCTTAATAAGTAATGTTTACAATTTTATTTCTTTAATATTATGCATGGTAATCCTTTATTTTGTATAGTGTTTATTCTGATGTGCAGCATACGGCTTACACACAGAAGACTAGATTATAGATTTTTGCAGAATATAAGTTTGGTTCACAATTTAGATAAAAATGGACAAACCATTGGTACGACTGTAACACATAGTTTTAGTAGGTCTGTCTTGATTACGGAAAACAGATAATAGCATCGTCTATTGTTCCGACTCGTTGTGCTAGTATAATTTGTGTATATTGAACATGACCACATTAGGGTAATTAATTTTATACTGACTATATAAATTAATTTACACCTCAAGATTATTATGAGCGCTTATACTCTTAATCCCGAAATAATAATTATTTGCGTATATTTAATATTCGTTGTTTTGATTTATTAGATGGTGCGATCTTTTATGGGTCTATAGTCTCGGTGAGTTGGATAACGGTATTAATTATATGGTGAATATTAATCATTGATGGAATTCACGTCTTGATTGTTCGGAATTGATGATATCCCCTTAAGAAAGTTTATAAGTTTTGACCGAGCTAAATCCTGAAAGAGAATTTAATTATCCTACAGTCAAATAAGTTAAATAGAATGGCTTAAGAAATTTTAAAAATACTGATTAAATTAAATTGTCAGTAATTAAATTTAATTGGCGTGTATCGAGAATCTTAATATGGGGAGATGGGTTAAGTATTTAATAGTAGGAACTCAATGTAAATTGATCTTGAGATTATGGCTAATAGTGCAGTTACAGTTTTTTAGTGGTGTAAACTGTAATTTAGTATTTTATAAAAATTACAGAAATCGCTGAGAGATTTGCATATTTGCAAAAGTCGCTGGATGGGTATCTGGATTACACTAAATGTTTATGTCATAATTACTCTACAGATCTCTACTGTTGCCCTATAAATATGCGAGTAAATTGAACCAAAATCATAAGTTGTCTTTTAAGACTAAAGTTGACCAGATTCTATCGATTTTAGTTCTCGAAGAATCGTAACCCATACTACGTTCGGAAATCGCATCGGGAATATAGTAAAAGATCTGACCAGAGTTTCAACTCGAAAAATTAAAGTTCGTAATTGGAGAATCGACCAAAATGTATTCATCTAAATTAACTGTGGTGGCACGAATTTTATTTTTGATCGTTCGACATTAAAAAGTTTTTATTTTGAGTTTGTTTCGACGATTGCCTGTCTAGTTTTTATTTTTCAAAAAATCGTTTACAACTTAATAATCTTGCCAGTTTACCTCTAATAGGTGTCACAACATATTGGTACCAAAATAGAGATACATAAATCAGAATTCACTTGATTCTGTGTAACCACGCATTTAAATGAATCTGATTTATTGAAATTTGAAATTTTAGAACAATTTTGAGATATTTTTTGTACATACATGGCTAATGTTTGGACTAAAAAGTGTAGTGGCTTTTTTAGAGCTTTTATTGTCATCTAAATTTTTTTTTATATTTTGGTTTAAAATTTTTATCTTTTTAATTCTTTGTGATGAGAGAAATCTGAAAAATATGCCCATTATGACTAAATTTGAGAAAAGTTTACTATATGTGAAAAAATAAGAAAAAAGTCAAAAAAAATCTGTTAAGTTGGTTTTTTCTTTTTATATGAACTTTTATTAAGTTTTGATAAATAAAAATATATATTTTTTCTCATGATGATAGAAATTTAGAAAGTACACTCATTTTGGTTAATACTGATTTTTTTTTTATGAAAGACAAAAAAAATCGTAAAAAAAATTAGTCCAAATATAAGTTTAGATAGTAGCTTTTCTAAAACAGAATATAGTAAAATGTAGGTGTTAAAATTTAGTCACTAATCCCACTACACTAACGGAAGTAAGTATTAATACACAGATAAATACATAAAAAATAAACACCGAAAATTTATGTGCTTCGGCCGTACATACTTTTTAAATCTCTTTATGCCAAATTGATTCATGTAACTTAATTCTGGGCCACATGTTTTTAAATTCTCGAAAATCTTGTAAGTCTAATTATTGGCGGTTTCAAGAATTAAAGCCTGAGAGTTATAATATGGTACTAAAAATAATAGAAAGTTTTCCTGCCTTAAATGTCAGTGTTCAACATTGCATGTGCAGCAAAGACAAATTTTTATGTCATTTCCACCAAATAGACTGGGACAAGTGTGCCACATGATAAATAGTATTTTTCGTCAATTCCCTGTTTGAGATAATTGCCGATTTGCTAATTTGATTTTTTTATTTTCATTTTTAGTGAATATTTTTATTATTTAGTCAAATTATTATATTTTTTAACTCTTCTCGTCAAAAAGTGCAAGTTAAAAAAGTAAAAATTTTTAATCAAAATATAAAAAAATAATTCAAAAAAAACAAGAAAAAACCAAGAAGTCAAATTTTATGTTACTTGTTTTTATCTTTAATGAACTTTTTTCATCTTTTCATTAAGAGTTTTTATTTTTTAGATTTATCTCATCGATTTGAAAAAATAAAAAAAAATTGCCAAAAAAATAAATAAATAAATAATAAGCTAGATTATGGACAATTAGCCCAAACAGGGCACGTGTCACTTTCTAAAACTGTAGTATTAAATCGTATGTGCATAACCCCATGGAAACATATTCAGACCTCAAAAGTCTATAAATACCTCCATTTTCTTTCTTTCTTTCTGTACTCCATACATTCATCTCTCTCTCTCTCTCTCTCTCTCTCTCTCTAGACCTCTCTCTCTCTCTATTAATTTGATTTCAGTTGTTCACTTTCTTGTTGCAAGAAAGCAATGGATAGGAAACCAAGTGCTCTCATTTTATGTTTTGCGTTGATGCTTGTTTCGCTTGCAGAAAAGATGCAGGTAACCAAAATCTTTATATTCTCTCCCTGCCACTCTCTCATAAAATTATTAACTATTATTGAAGTACCCAGTGTCATATGTTCTAAAAAAATGAGAAAAGTTTGATGGGTGCTTGTTTTAATGAGTTCACCCACCAAATGTATTGAAAGTTTGAAACATGCACTTATACATGATACATAAATGTTTATACATATAAGAAAAAGGGTGGGTGAGCTCAGTAATTTTATATCTGCATTTAGAAACTTTCACTAAGTGAATCATTTTTATCTCTCACTTAAAGCAGTAAAAATAGATTAATACCATCCTACCAAAGGATTTCTCGTTGGTAAGAGAAATACTAAGTAATTAATGCCCCTCTAGGATGGTACATTTGCATGCTTGTGCTAAATACTTGTACGAATAAAGAAAGGTAGGTGAACTTAGTGATTTTAGATGCTCTCGCTAAATGATGAATCATTGTTGTCTCTAATTGAACTAGTTAGAAAAAATAGATCGACATGGTCTTACCTAAGTACTTTTTTGCTAATAAAAGGAATATGTAAACAATATTATATAGCCCTTCGAGATTATTAATGGCCCGATTGGCAATTAGCTTAAAAGTCAATTTTTGTTTTGAAATTTTTAGTTAAAAAGTAAAATTGAGTTCAAAGTATGTTGCTTGGTAACTTAACTTTTAAGTTGTTTTTTTTTCCAGTTAGTTGTTTGGAAAAAAATTAATTTTTTTATTTTTTATTCAAATTGGATAATTTAGCCCTTCTATACATTTGATATTAACAATTATATGTTGTTGGTAGTGGTAGTAAATAAAATTATGAATTAGGGGTATTATTGTATTTTAAAAATTATAGAAGTTTGAATAGAATATTATAAGAGTTTATGTTTTGATTTGACTTTTTAACTTTTTAATATTTTTAATTTTTTACCAAACGAATAATATTGACTTTTTTACATTTTTAACCAAAAAATCGAAAAGCCAAAATTGCAAATCAGGGCTAAATAATTCTCCTCTATCTAGTGTGGCACATTTGCATGCTTGTGCTCAATTATGTGTTTGATTAGCATTGAATGCTTGTCAAATTCTCACTCAGAGAGTATATTTATAGTCCAATGGAAAGGCAAGTATACATATGCATGATTCCAAAGCCAAGAAATATTTGGAAAACCTTGTCTTGGTTAATACTTCTTTGATTTGAAGCAGTAGATTCTAAACTTGGGAGCGCTTTAATTAATCCTTCTTTGATTAGAAGCTAATTGTTATTGGGGTATAGAAGGAATCATACACATAATGTGTAAACTTATTAACGAATGCGAAAAGAAAAGAGAGAAAAGTAGAGAAATATGAAGAGAGAAACTGTGATATGTGAGCAAGTTGTTTGGTTTTTTCTTTTATGGTTTTGCTCTAACAATTATGAGAACGAGAAATTATGCAATAAATAAAATGCTTGTTTTGTTTTGGATAATCTTAAAACTAAAAAGGTGCGGCTCGGTTCCAAAATGTACACTAAGGTTTCTTTCAAGTTGACCGGGAAATGGAAGAAAAAAGAAAAAAGAAATAAATTGTTTTATTTTCTTGCGTGTATATTTAGTTGTTGTAGGAAAATATGAGAGATCTACAACAATAGTTTTTTCATAAGAAAAGCTTTCCCACAAAATAGATCATTTTAAAAAATATATATAAGATTATGCACCTCCAGAAAATTGTGAAGTAATTTTTCTAGATTTATTTTTCTTTCTTTTCTTCCACTTGACTTTTCTTGTGAATTATTTTCTGGATTGGTTTTCTACAACTAAATAGAGCCTAAGTGAAGTACCCTCCTCATGTATTACACACACACACACACACACACACACATATATATATATATATATATATATATATATATGAGTTTTGGGGCGAGTCCATGAGCTTATAAATGTATCCAATTGGATTTGCAGGCCTCTAATGGACAACATCAAGTTTCTCATGTGCAAGGCGGCCACCATATGGTGAGAATACTCCTTTTAACTCAATTCATAGTCACCAATTAACCTACGTTGATTTCAAGCTTTTTTCTTATGCATTAATTTATTACTCTTTTTAATTTTTTTATTATTTGGTTACAGTACTATGGTGTCACCCAAGGCAGCCTCCGACCTCAAGGTGGATTAAAGATCACTGGTTTGATGTTTTTTATAAGACTTCAGATTAGTTAGCCTTATTTTGTGATGCAGGAAGCGTATCAACTAAAAGGACACGCACCAAAATTCACAAGTTTGTTTTATTAAAAATATTTTCTCCAATAACAAATGCGGCAAAGACAAAATTTTCTAAAATTCTTATTATTCAATAAACCGAATTGTTATAAGGCCAGTACAACTTATTTAAAGTGGTAAAATTCTAATTAAGAATCACCCTATTAAGAAAACTAAATTCTATCAAATCCCTAATTAAAAAAAATCAAAAAGATAAAATCCAAACAAATCACTAATTAATAGAAAAATTCCAAAAAGATAAAATCTTAACAAATTCCTAATTAATAGAAAATCTCCAAATAATAAATTTGAGATGAACTCAAATATGACTACTAAAAATATATAAATATGTTCCAAAACAGGCAACAAAAAAAACTTTTTTAAATAAAGGCATGACCAAAATTAGAATATCATAAAATATCCCCTCCATCATTCTCCTCGGCTTGAATGAGTTTCCATGACTTCTGAAATAACTTGGCAAGTCATAGTTTGTTTGTATTTTCTTTTCTCTTTAAATTAATCTTATTATCATGATTTTGAACAAATTGTTGGTACTCTACTACTATTATAGTAACGTCATTATTATCAATACCAGAATTTGATTTAATCCTCTCCAAATTGCAACAGAAGAGTAGGTAATTTATGACGATAAATTTTTCTGTATTTTTTTAAAATATGTATAAAAACCACATATAAATTTATTTATTTCTTATGCAAATAGATAAATATATCTGTTTAGACGGTATTTTTGAACAAAATTATGTAATTGAACCTTGTACGTTAAAATTTTTATTAATAAGACTTTACACGATAAAATTTAATTTTTTAATCTTGGACCAAAAGCTCATTTTTTATTATTCCAGAATGCGGACCACGGTGCAGAGGGCGGTGCTCGCAGACGGCGTACAAGAAGGCGTGCATGTCCTTTTGTCAGCAATGCTGCGCCAAATGCTTGTGTGTGCCTCCGGGCACCTATGGGAACAAGCAGGTTTGTCCATGCTACAACAACTGGAAGACCAAGAGAGGAGGACCCAAATGCCCGTAGACTAGATTGGCGGCCGTCATTTCATTCTCGAGTTCTCTATCTCTACACCTTGTGCCATGGGGCACAAGATTCCCTGTCTCCAAAATTTTCTGTCCCTCTATCTACTTGTATTTTTAATGATTGGAATATATCTCTGAAAAAAAAATTCTTTAGATTATCACAATATTTTACGACCGAGCTTGCACTTGGGTTAAGTTTTTTTATTTTTTTATGTTTTTTTAAAACTTTTTAGTGAGATTTTTTTTTAACACCAAACTAACTTTATAAATTTTTCTAGTCAACAAAAATTAGAACAGTAAATAAAATTAAATTAAAAAAAAAAAAAAAAAAAACTTCAAATATGAGCCACTTTAAACTTTTAGAAGTTTTTTCTTAGTTAACTTTTTCAAACTTATATCAAAACGATCATATTTTTTAATGTCGTTTAACCACAACGGTAGCTAGCAGTCATTTCTAATTGAACGAAAATAAACTTGAACAAGAAAGTAATGTAATCTGTTACAGAGAAAAATCAGTTCCATTCAATACATTCTCTCATTTAAGAGCTCTTAGGCCTTTATTTTTAACTTATAATATAAGAGCATTCACATCAATGGCTTGCTATATTAGCTAGCCAAAATGCCAAAAATTTAATTTAACTAGCCATTTTTTGTTTGACACTTTAACAATGCTAGCAAAATTAGCAATCTTTGTTAAAATATAATTTTTTAAACAATAATTTATTTTAAATTTATTTTTATAAACTAATTTATTTTAAATTTGAAGCTCCAGCAAACACAAATGAAACTCGTTTTTGGGAGCAAGAGAGAAGATGATATATATATATATAATCCATATATATATAAAATCCATTCTCAAGAGGATGATCCAAATTTTTGGGCATCAAAGGAATACAAAGATCTACTTTCAGAAATACAAAGAGGAAATTAACATTTTTTTAGGAAATTAGCAATCTTTGATGCAAAAAGAGACAACGGGAAGACGAACTGACTGGTGCCAAGCAAGATGAAAAGGAAAACAATGAACAGAGACCTTATTTCTGTAACTTAATCAAAGAATGAAAAGAATCTAAAAAAGTTCTAATTTTCACAATAAAAAAACAGATCTGCTGGTGATTGAGCTTCGCCCCTTCTATTGCTACAAAACTGGCGCGAAGATGTCAAGCGAGTGAACAGTTGCTCAATACATTTGTCGAGGTACTATAGCAAATGCTTGTTTGGGGAGGAAGAAGTGAGATTGATGCAGATGAGTTTTGCTGCATTTGGCTCGTTAAACTAGTCAGGTGTAATTTTGGCCCGGTTAAATCCCATCGTGACTCGGGTAGTCTTAACCCAACTCAAAGGTAGTGGACTTTTGCCAAAAATTGAGCTGAACAGGATAGGCTTTTTTTTAAATGGTAGGTCCAACCTGCAAGAGTGTAGGGTTTGAATTTAAGACTTGGGTTCGGACCTCAAACCGAGCTCTTGGGCATGCCAATTGAATTTTTTTTAGGTTTTTAGTTTTTTTTAATTGTTATTCTAATTTGTATAATATAAGTTTAAATTTTTTTTAGTTATTAGTTATTGTTATATTAGTTTATTATTAATTTATTAGTCAAATTTCTTAATATGTTAATTTATTATTTATAACAATATAAGTTTATTAATTTTATATTTTTATATTTTTATAAGTTTATAAATTATAACTT
>JAOTRH010451601.1:0-30395 GCA_034768845.1 Heliamphora exappendiculata | reverse complement strand
ATTACTTGTTCAACAAGTGTTGAATCATCATGATACTTGATTTGATATTTTTCTCAACTTTTTAAGCATAAAGAAAGCAAAAAGTTACTTTTTAGCACAACTTGATAGTGCGTAATCTCAAGAGACGGGGTGAATTGAATTTTTTTTTAAAATTTATTTAAGTATAAAATCCAAGTATGCCTTTTAGTTCACATATAAGTATTAATTCACAAATATATTTTTAGGTACATCTTCTTGTTGAAAAATTAAAGTACAATTATATTTGAAATAAGTTAAAAAAGATGTAAGCACAACTGAAGATGCTAACTCAAATCCCTTTTTGATTGAAGATAACAATGCAAATACACTTCAATTTTAATTCACAATATTTAAACTTTCTTGCTAACTAATACTTATCTTGTTTTAACGATATAAATATAACTTTCAAGATTGATACTTTTTAAATATGACTTCTAGAATAATATACAAGAATTTTTTAACTTGACGATATTTCTTACAAAGTGAAATGAAATGATTCAAAACTTTTCTAGCTTTAAGAAATTAAAGAATGCGAGAAATAAGTGATTCAAGTGCAGATGTGTGTGAAGCAATAACAAGTAACAATATAATAAAGTAAAACAAAAGAAATGAGCAAGCTAGAAGAAGAACACGATTTGTACAAAGTTCAGCGCTACGGCCTACGTCCTTGCCTCAAGCCAACCGCTATGAGGATTTCTTACTATCTCTCATTCAATAGGCGGAGGAACCTCTCTTCTTAGTCTAGGTGAAATAGCTTCTCTTGAGAATGTACCCTTCTCAAGCAACCCAATCCTTGTAGGCAGATTAGCCTCTTTTGAGAAACGCCTTTATCAAATACAACAGATGACAAGAAGAAGAAGTACAAATGAATGCTCCTTCAATGAGTAGATAAGTACGAACAATGAAAGCACTAAACTCACTTCTCAAGAAATATAACAATGAAACTCAACAAGAAATCTAATGATTTTCTCTCAAAAATATGAATGAAAAGCTCAAGAATTTGAAGCACAAAGAGATTGTATATGAGAGAATGTTTGAGAGGCTTTTAGTGAATAAAACAAGAGTTTAATGGCTCTATTTATATGCTTCAAAATTAGACTAGCTGTCACGCCCCAAACTCCGGGCCACGTGAAACACCTATAAACAACCAAGCATACACCTAACCTGAGAATACACTCTCAAACATAAACCATACATACATTGTATATAAACGTCAAACGGCAACATTATACGGCTCTAATGCCCAAAAAACATGATATAGCATACATGTAAGAAAAGAACAAAAAGGGAAGACTACAGCTCTTCCACCTCTTCAGCACCTCTAGATCAACTAGCATGATCGGTACCTGAAGAAAAGCAAATCCCACACTGTGAGCCAAAACTCAACAGATTCTAAACAACACATACGGTATAAGCTAAACGTGCTCGATAAATGAAGTGCAGTTTTCGACTCTCTTTCAAGCCAATAAAATAGTTTGAAAATCGTTTTATATCACGACTCACCAGAGCCAGAAAACCATTTTCACATGCAAGGGAAAGCGAGGATAAAAATCATTTATCGACTCATCAGAGCTCTAAAAACGATTCAAGTATTATGACTCTCGCAGGCCATTAATACAGTATTTCGATTTCCGTAGGCTGATAATATAGTTTTTAAGAAAATTGGTCTATCTTTCCCAATATGCAGTACATGCAATCCATGAACACGTGCCTCTTCAGGACCTCGTTTCAGCCTTCAGATATCGCACACACACCCACACCCGTGCCCCATCAGGATCTCGTTTCAATCCGTTAGATATCGCACACACACACCCTTGCCTTATCAGGATCTCGTTTCAATCCGTTAAATATCACACACACTGGCTTTTGCAGCCTACCTCATACACCCACACACGTACACGTGCATCATCAACCGGGACTTACATCAACTGGATCATAGATTCACCTAAGCCATTTCATACACATATGCAAACCTAAATAGGATTTAAAGCATATAACCATGTATCAACACGATATTTCACAAACCACGTCACATGACTATAAAACTCTATGTTTTAAAGCATGAACCACATTACATATACCGATTATCACCTTATGTAATTCACTTACATATATTTCGTACATAAATAAACAGTTATAAATATGCACATAACCATGTATAACAATACATCACGACGCCACCTGTCAAAACAAACCGATATCCACCCACGGGGACAACCCACACGACCACCACTGGCCCAAATACTCCCAACACGACCATCACAGACCTGCGACGCTCACCTGCACCAACACAAGCCCAACATCAAGGCACGCACCTAACCGCGCATCAACAAACTGAATCTACCACGCACGTTACCCACGAGGGTGATACTCAAACGCACATCCAAGGCCACGACACGTCCCCCGAAACCACCACACAACCAACCGAATCCCAAAAATGATCCACAGGTATTTAAATCAAGTAATTTTCATAAATTAATCAATTGAATACTGTAAGACACCAACCAGAAACCATGGAACCAACCCAAAATCACAAACCAACAGCCCACAACTTCAGTCGACTGGGGGTTAGGTCCAAAACGCACAATCACCCAGTTCAGTCGACTGACCCCTTGAGTTTAGTCGACTGAACCCCAAGAACCATGATCCAGTCGACTGAACCCACCCAGAAACTGATTCTAAGCTACGGGTTCAACCTCAAAACCCCTTAATCGAAGCTTCCAAACACAGGTTTAACGCCCACAAATATCCACACGCCTAGGCCTAACACCAAGACCTCAAAAGAAACTCTCGATACCCGATTCCATCCACAGAAATTGCCAAAAATGAGATTAAAGCCCAAAACCCAACTTTTATAGAAAATCAGATCTACAACAATCTACCCGTTAAAAACACACACGTTTATCTATAGCACCCTTATACAGCAGTAGGGTCTAGAATCCTACCTCAGTGAGTTGAAAACTCAACGCCTCGAACCACGTACAAAATCAAGCCTCGCTGGAATAAAAATCTGATCGGATGGTCGCGTAGCCAACTGTGCCAAAAGTAAGAATCTACTGTTGGATCGTTGAAAATCGAACCCCGGACCCCTAAGAACTTATAGAGAAGGCAGAGAAAAAATAGAAAACTTACTGGAGAAATTTTGGAAACTATATTTATGAAAATATCTAACTCCAGATATTTATACATCTCGAAAATATCTTTTTGTTTTGAATTTTCAAAATTCGCGCCACAACGGCCCATGGCCCTGGGAACCTACCCTGCATACATATATAAGCCCGATCATACATCAAAAGCAGTAAAAACATGTTGGAACGAAAACACATAACGCGTGTCAAAAAATGCCAAAAAAGAAAACGGGTCAGGGTCTCACAACTCTACCCCCCTTAAAGAAATTTCACCCCTGAAATTCAACACAAGGTCAAAACAACAAACCGCCGATCTCAACCGACACAGGCACACTAAGATGGTCAGCCAAACCATTCCTAGGATATAATCAAACAAGGTCAGGCATCCTAAATAATGGCTAACTACCTCAAAGACATGGGATCTACAACCCATCCCAACCTCACATCATCATCAACCACTGTCGCCACACAGCACACCATCCACGGATCCTTAACCAACCCCAACAGAAGCAACAAGGAATTTGACCCGTAACCTGTAAATTCAAAAAGTACCTCTGCTTGCTAAAGGCATATCAGCATCCTTCGACACGACCGGTGCCCTATATGAACTGCGAGCTGGAAGAGAATACACTCGGGGCAACCCCACTGTGTCCTGATCACCATAACTCGGCGCTGTCGGTTGTCGCACCGACTGAACTGATGAGCTCCCACCTGTCATCTGGGAAGTTTGTACTACGGAAGGTTGCTGTCGACCTTGCACATACGAATCCACTGGTGTGTCCTCCCTGCTCGGCGCACTGCCTCTCTAGGGATAATTCCTACGAATATGTCCAGACTGTCCACACTCATAACAAACTGATGAGTCTCTCCCCTGCGGTTGCACTAGAGCCGAACTCTGTGATGGTCTCGCCTGTAAACAATCTGCCACACGATGCCCCGATTGTCTGCATCGATAACAGGTCAACTCCCGCTGCTCTGGCCTCCCAGACGAAGCCACAGATGGTGATGGTTCTGAAAACTGCTATGGTCCAGATGGATAAAAGCTAGAACCATAGGATTTCTTCCTCTTGCTGGAGCGTCCACCTGTCTATACCTCTGTACCGCCCTGTGATGTCCTGGCCTCCCTGGAAGCTCGAGTGGCGCCCAAAGCATTCTTAACCCTCACTGCTGCCTCCACTAACTGTCTGAACACACGATATCCCATCACAGCCACTCGCTCCTTAATTGCCGGCCTCAAGCCTCGCTCAAACCTCATCGAAAGCAACTCATCTGTGCACTCCACCTCCCGTGCAAACTAAGAAAAGCTCGTAAACCTGGCCTCGTACTGCATGATGTCCATGGCCCCCTGGGTAAGAGAATAGAACTCCTCCTTGCATAAGTCCCTCCTCGAAGCTGGGAAATATCTCTCCAGGAAGACTCGCGTAAAAGCTACCCATGTGGCCCCCACTGTAGTCCTGGCATATGTCCACCACTGATGAGCATCGCCTCTCAGCTGAAAGGTGGCAAAATAAACTCGCAACTCATCCTCCATAATCTGCAATGTGTCCAGGATCCGAGTCATCAACTTCAACCACTCTATTACCATAAGAGGATTAGGATCTCCTGCAAAGGTAGGCGGATCCATACGCCGAAACTCCCGTATCGCAACTATAGCCCTCGCCTTAGCCACCATCTCCCTAATAGGCTCACCCCTAGCAACCAGCTGCTGGATAGAACCAACCAGCACACGTAACAGCTCCGTCGCGTCCAGCGGTTCCTGGGGAGCATTAGCATCCCCATCATCAGGGATAGGAATATCCCCTTGGCCAGCACGGCCACGGCCTCGACCACGGCATCGCATCTATATGAAAGACAAACAACATATAAGATGCAGCACGTGGCATGAACATAAACGCTAAACACTTAGCATGCTATCACATAGTTACATAGGTTCATGCTAAACAACCCCACATACCGAGGAGAACCAACAAGAATGGCACGTCAATCTGGATAACTTACTCAGATTCCTTGCTAGAAATCACGTCATCTAGACGCATTTCGAACTTGGCTCCCAAATTTGTTAATCCAAACGCCAAAGGCAGAACTAATCAATCCCACAGTTCAACCCCCATGCTCACGTATACACATTGTCCATATACGACCCGTATGCTATCACGTTCATGTTATCAAAACATCTAAACACATGCAGTCAAGTACACGCAGTCAACCTCACACGGTGATGCAACCTCTTCCCACAGCTCATAGGTATCCGAACCCAAAGCTCTGATACCAATTTGTCACGCCTCAAACTTCGGAACACGTAAAATACTCATAAACAACCAAGCATACACCAAACCTGAGAATACACTCTCAAACATAACCAATACATGCATTGTATATAAACGTCAAATAACAATATTACACGGCTCCAACGCGCAAAAAACATGATATAACATACATGTAACAAAAGAACAAAAAGGAAAAACTACAGCTCTTCCATCTCTTCAGCACCTCCAGATCAACTAGCGTGACTGGTACCTGAAGAAAATCAAATCCTACACCGTGAGCCAAAGTTCAGCAGATTCTAAACAACACATACGGTATAAGCTAAATGTGCTCGATAAACAAAGTGTAATTTTTGACTCTCTTTAAAACTAATAAAATAGTTTGAAAATCATTTTAGAACACGACTCACCAGAGCAAGAAAATCATTTTCACATGCAAGGAAAAGTGAGGATAAAAACCATTTGTCGACTCATCAGAGCCCTAAAAACGATTCAAGTATTACGACTCCTGCAGGCCGTTAATACAGTATTTCAATTCCCGTAGGCCGATAATATAGTTTTTAAGAAAATTGGTCTATCCATCCCAATATGCAATACATGCATTCCATGAACACATGCCTCTTCAGGACCTCGTTTCAGCCTTCAGATATTGCACATACACCCACACCCGTGTATCATCAGGATCTTGTTTCAATCCGTCAGATATCGCACACACACCCGTGCCTCATCAGGATCTCGTTTCAATCCGTCAGATTTCGCACACACCGGCTTTCGCAGCCTACCTCATACACCCACACACGCACACGTGTATCATCAACCAGGATTTACATCAACTGGATCACAGATTCACCTAAGCCATTTCATACACATATGAAAACCTAAACATGATTTAAAGCATATAACCATGTATCAACACGACGTTCCACAAACCATGTCACATGCCTATAAAACTCTAGATTTTAAAGCATAAACCACATTACACATAACGATTATCACCTTATGTAATTCACTTGCATATATTCTGAACATAAATAAAAAATTATAAATATGAACATAACCATGTATACCAATACATCACGACGCCACCCGCCAAAACAAATCGACATCCACCCACGGGGACAACCCACACGACCACCACTGGCCCAAACACTCCCAACACGACCATCACAGACCCACCACGCTCACCCACCCCAACACAAACCTAACATCAAACCACGCACCTAACCGCGTATCAACAAACCAAATCTACCACGCACGTTACCCACGAGGGTGACACTCAAATGCACATCTGAGGCTACGGCACGACCCCCGAAACTACCACACAACCAACCGAACCCCATAAGGGATCCACAGGTATTTACATCAAGTAATTTTCATAAATTAATCAATTGAATACCATAGGACACCAATCGAAAACCAAAGAACCAACCCAAAACTTCAAACCAACATCCTACAACTTCAGTCGACTGGACCCAACCCCCAATCGACTGAAAAACACACTACAAAGGCCAAAATGCCCAAACACATGGTTCAGTCGACTGACCCCTTGAGTTTAGTCGACTGAACCCCAAGAACCATGATCCAATCGACTGAACCTATGAGTTCAGTTGACTGAACCCACCCAAAAACTGATTCCGCGCTATGGGTTCAACCTCTAAACCCCTTAATCGAAGCTTCCAAACACCAATTTAACACGCACAAACATTCACACGCCTAGACCTAACACCAAGACCTCAAAAGAAACTCCCAATATCCGATTCCATCCACAGAAATCGTCAAAAATGATATTAAAGCCCAAAACCTAACTTTTATAGAAAATCAGATTTACTACAATCTACCCGTTAAAAACATACATGGTTACCCATAGCACCCTTATACAGCAGTAGGGTCTAGAATCCTACTTCGGTGAGTTGAAAACTCTACGCCTCGAACTATGTGCAAAATTGAGCATCGCTGGGATAAAAATCTGATCGGATGGTTCCGTAGCCCACCGTGCCAAAAGAAAGCATCCACAGTTGGATCGTTGAAAACCGAGCCCCGGGCCCCCGAGACCTTAGAGAGAAGGCAGAGAGAAAATAAAAAACTTATTAGAGAAGTTTTAGAAAATATCTTTATGAAAATATCTAACTCCAGATGTTTATAGGTCTCAAAAATATCTTCTTTTTTTTTGAATATTTGAAATTCGCGCCACAACGGCCCACGGCCCCGAAAACTTACCCCTCATGCATATCTAAGCCCAATCATGCATCAAAAGCAGTAAAAATATGCTGTAATAAAAACACATCACGCGCGTCGAAAATCACCAAAAAAAATGGGTCAGGGTCTCACACTAGCCGTTGGGCTAAATAGGGCAAGTTGAAACTAGCCGTTTTTATGAAAAATTTGAATTTAAGTTTATTCAGTCGACTAGAAAAGTTAGTTCAATCAACTGAACCAGACTTCAGTCGACTGGATCTCAAGAGTCAGTCGACTGAACTGCTTTAGATCTGAAAATCAATTTTTGGCAGTTCAATCAGTCGCCTAGATAGAAAGCCTCAGTCGATTGGATCATTAAAATTTCAGATTTTTATCTTTCCAAAATATTTTGATTTGGAAAAATATTTTTATGACTTTTTAGGATTCCTATGAGTTTCAAAGAGATATTCATGAGATTAGTGAATGTACGTAGATCCTAAAACATAAAATTTAAAATTTGTTCTTCAAGCCTTCAATATCTTAACTCTTGCATCTTGTTCCAAAATTTGTCGCAAAATGATTTGATTTGAAACTATGCATCATGGCTTTCACTTTGTATCTTGAATTGTGCTAAGCGTATATTTCCTGTAAACAATCTCAATATGCACAATTAGATACATAGGTTTGTTATCAACAAAATATGTCATTGAAGCCTTGTTAGGCCAGCAATCTCTTCATTTTTTATGATGACAAATATAAAGCAAAATAATATAGGAAAGCTTAAATAAATCTGCCCTAACAATAAGCATGAGATAATAATCTTTTAGAGTTGAAAAACTCTCCCTTACAATATGCATAAATTGTGAAGATATTGAAGTTCATTTCAATCATAGAATTTATTCCATAAAATATTTTCAAATGATCTGTTCAAATGGTAAGCCTCTTTTCAATCATTCATAAGATATTAACATGCATATATTCATTCAATATTCAATATGAAACCATTTAAGTATAACCATTTAAATATTCAATTTCAACAAAGATAACCACATAACCATTCAAATGATAAACTAAGTAATCATCCAAGAACAACTATAAGATAAACAATATCCAAAAACTAAGGACTAAAAGTAGCATAAATAGCATAAGTACATGATCCAAAATACAAAATACATGCTCTCCAAAAGATAAAGATGCTTGCTTTCAATATGCTTTCCCTTTTTGCGCTCACTTGTTTCTCCCTCTTTTGGCATTATCAAAAAGTAGAGCTAGAATCTTCCTCGACGGCGTTGCTATCACCATCACCATCATCCTCGGGTGAAGAAGCATCATAGGGAGAAACACCTAAGGCATCCTCGAGACGAGTGTTGATTTTGGCAAATTGTTTGTCAACCCTTTTTGAGAAAGACTTTACCAATTTCTTGAAAAAGGATTTGGTGGAGGGATCAAGAGTAGCAACAAGAGCAGTGGTAGGAGCAGGTGGATGGGCTGAAGGAGAAGTAGGTGGAGGAGGATCATCATGTGCATAGGCAGTAGCCTCGGCTTCCTCATCACTATCTTGGACTACTTGAGGAGCTTACCTTTGAATTTTGGGTAGCCACTATCCTTGTTATAAACGATAACCCATTTGTTTTAATATGGTAGCGGTAAGAAAATCAAAATTTTTGGGTGGAAGAAAATTAGAAGGAGATGAAAAAAAGCCAAAGGACTCGAAAAGATGTGTGAGAAAATCTCCATATGGAAGAGTACGGCATTTGGTACTTTCTTTTACAAGCATCCATTGACATATTAATGGTGGAAGATCAAGATGTTTCTCCATATAGATACACCACAATATAAAACAATCAAAATAGAAAATGTAGGTCCGAGAGCCACTACGAGGCAAAACATTATATGTGATGATTTGATGAAGAATTTTGGCCTCGAGGGTGAGTTGTGAGTAAGATGGAGTTAAGGAAAATTTGATAGGAGGTTCGGTCATGATCATGAGTAAAAATGTTTCGAGAGTAAATTCATGTGCCATGATCCAAGATTGAGATAAAATTTGTGGACATATAAAATCTCCTCGACCCATTCCAAAAAGATTTGTTGTGTCTTTATCAAAAAATTTATAAGTTTTCCCATAAAGGTAAGTAGTGAAACGCATGGAACGATCATTTGGATTTGGTGTGAGTTCTTGAGAAAGATTAGCATAAAATAACCGCGTGATTCGAGGATACACACCCTTGGGTTAATAGAAAATGTATGGCCCCCAATCAATTTGAGAGAAAAGACGTAAAACATGAGAAAAATATGCATCCAAGAAGCGCATGTTGAGGATCTTACCAAAAATAGGATCTAGAGATTGAAGATGATGCTTGTAGAGAATTTTGGCGCGGCTTGAGTTGAATCATTGGTCATTTTCGCCGGTGGGATCATCTCTAGTAATGGATTTACCTTTACCGCCTCTAACCCTAGGTGCCATGGAAGGGTTTTGAGAGATGGAAATGGAAGATTAAGAGATGTGGAAAGATGGTGTGAGATATGGGAGTGAGTTTGATCCTTTGGAAGCCAATATATATATATATATATATATTCATGCCCTACGAGAGAGAAGCCGATAGGTGAAAAAATGAAATAACAATATTTAAATGCAGTTCGGCTTTTCAGTTTTTCTAAATCTCCGACGGTTCAGCTGACTAAATTGAGAAAAATTGGTTCAGTCGACTGGTCAGTGTGTTTTCACTATTTTTTGATGTCCAACAGAGCATGAGATGAAAAAAGGTTCAATTTTCTTTAAAATTCTCTTTTAATTAACATTATACAACCTCACGAACATGCATAAGTCCCAATTCTCGTCTAATAATGATAAAGCGATACTCATTAAGAGGTTTAGTAAAAATATTCACCTATTGTTCACTAGTGCTCACAAATTCTAAAAAGATGTCACCTTTTTGTACATGATGTCACCTTTTTACCTCAATATGCTTTGTTCATGAATGCAAATTGGATTTTTAGAAATATTTATTGCACTTGTATTATCGCATTTAATTGGCACAACATCGTATTTTAATTTAAAATTATTGAGTTGTTATTTCATGTATAAAATTTGTGCGCAACAACTACCCGCAGCCGTATATTCAGCTTTAGTGGTAGATAAGGCTACAGAGTTTTGTTTCTTTGAAAACCAAGAAACAAGTGATTTTTCTAAAAAATGACATGTGCCACTAGTGATTTGGTGGTCAATTGTGCAACCGGCAAAGTCTGCATCAAAATAACTAATCATTTCAAAAGATGTGAACTTAGGATACCATAAGCCTATACTATAGTGCCAATTAAATATCTTAGAATTCTTTTTACAGCAATTAAGTGTAATTATTTAGGACATGCTTGATAACCTACATACATACACACACTAAACATAATATATGGTCTACTAGAAGTTAAATAAAGTAAACTACCAATCATACCTCGGTAGAGCTTAGTGTCTACCGATTTTTCTTACTCGTCTTTGTCAAGTTTAGTTGAGGGACTCATTGGAGTTCCCAAAACTTTTCCATTCTCCATGTGGAAGCGCTTGAGCAGTTCACGTACATACTTTGATTGGCTGATGATGGTTCTATTCTTTGCTTGTTTGATTTGTAATCTAAGGAAGAATGTGAGCTCCCCCATCATGCTCATCTCAAACTCGTTTTGCATACATAGTGAAAATTTCTTGCATAGATTTTCATTAGTAGAACCAAATATAATATCGTCTACGTATATTTGTACTATGAGCATATCTTCTTTGTTTGTTTTTATGAATAAGGTTGTGTCACTATTTTCTCTTGTAAATCTATTTTCTAACAAAAAGTTACTTAGTCTACCATACCAAGCTCGAGGAGCTTGTTTTAATCCATACAACGTTTTTGTTAGTTTAAATACATGATCTGGATAATGATAATCTTCAAAACTAGGTGGTTGTTCAACATACACTTCCTCATTTATGAACCTATTTAAGAAAGCACTTTTTATATCCATTTGAAAGAGTTTAAAGTTTTTATAGGATGCATATACTAATAACACGCGGATGGCTTCCATCCTAGCTACAAGTGCATAGGTTTTTTCAAAGTCAATTCCTTCTTCTTGATTATAGTTTTGTGCAACTAGCCTAATCTTGTAACGGACTACAATACTATTTTTATCCTTTTTATTTCTATATACCCATTGTGTTCCAATTATTGTATGATCTTTAGGCCTAGGAACTAAATTCCAAACTTCATTTCTTTTAAATTCGATTAGTTCTTCTTGCATGGCTATTATCCATGATTCATCTTCTAGTGCATCGTTTATATTTTTAGGTTCTTCTTGTGAAAGAAAAACAAGATGATCACAAATATTTTTAAAAGATGATCGAGCACTTACACATCGTGAAAGTTCACCTATGATTTGAACCATGAGGTAATCCTTCACTGTCTTCCATTCTTTTGGTAGGTCTTTATATTCATCTTGACTTTTAGACTCATGAATCTCTATGCCTTTGTCTTCATTGATTTGCAATTTTTTCATTCCTTTATTTATATCTAAATCATTATCAACTAGAATTTTAGAAGAAAAAGGGTTAGCCTCATCAAATATTATATGAATGGATTCTAGTAATGTCAACATTCTTTTGTTGTATACTCTATATGCTTTACTATTTGTAGCATACCCTAGAAAAATTCTTTCATCAGATTTATATTCAAATTTTTCCAAATCAACTTTATCATTTAGAATAAAGAATTTACATCCAAAGACATGAAAATAAAAAATGCTGGGCTTTCTACCATTCCATAACTCATAAGAAGTTTTGTTTAAAAAATATCTTATAAAAACACGGTTCATGAGATAGCAACCAGTATTTATTGTCTTGGCCTAAAAATATTTAAGAATTTTGTGTTCATTTAATATTGTTCATGCCATTTCTTGTGAAGATCGATTTTTTCTCTTAACAATTCTATTTTGTTGAGGAGTTTGAGGTGTAGAAAAATTATGAGAAATTTCATTTTGGTCACAAAAATTTTATACATCTTTATTTTTAAACTCTCCTCATCTATCACTACGAATGTGTAGAATAGAATAGCCCTTTTCATTTTGAATTTTCTTACAAAGTTTAGCCAACACATGACATACTTCATTTTTTGTTGCAAGAAATAAAATTCATGTATATCGTGAAAAATCATCAACAATAACAAAACAGTATGCTTTCTCTCCAAGACTTTGGGGTTTCATAGAACCAAACAAATCAAGATAAAATAATTGTAGAGGCCTATTTGTAGAAATTTTTTATTTCTTTTTTAAACTTTGTTTTGACCTGCTTACCAAATTGACAAGTATCACAAACTTTGTCTTTAATAAATTTAGTCTTATGCAAGCCTTTGACCAAATCTTTCTTGACAAGTTTGCATAGGAGATCCATGCTAGCATGACCTAGTCTCATATGCCATAACCAACTAGTTTCATTTACAGTAGAAAAGTATTGAACATTTTGAGAATTTAGAATTTCAAAATCGATAGTGTAAACATTTTCAAAACTTTTTGTAACAAATAAACTTTATTACTTTCTTGGTTTTCAAACACACGTGTCATGCAAAAATTGTACACTATAACCTTTATCGCAAAATTGACAAATACTAAGGAGATTATGCTTAAGACTGTCATGCTTCAAATTCCAGGTCACGTAATGAGCCACAAAACAACAACCAAAATTGCCCAACACCACGGATGAAAAACCATAAAGCCAGGACGAGGCTAAAACCTTTTGTAAAACGCACTACCGAGAGTTTATTTAATTTAAAAGCGTAGCCAAGAGACTACGGTTACAGCCCATAAGCCAAGCCTTTAAAAAAATACATGTTTTGAATAAAGAAAATCTTTTCATTTTAAAATAATCTTAGGCTATTCCAAAATCTACCTCGAAGCACCAAAGTTTATATGAAGCAGAAACCATTTGAAAATCCCATTTTGTAAACCGTTGAACCCAACAACGAAAAACGTAGTAAGATATTACGGAAAACAACAACCAACCTAAGGTTCTCTCGAAAGCATAAAAATATGCATACATCCATAAGAATTTCATATGATTTACAGTATGTTATCTCTAAACATGAAACATAGACAGAAAGGTATAAACTACCTAACAAAACAAGACAACAGGGTCTTGTCATTAGCCATCTACGGGCACCATCGGGTCAACCTACAGGACCATGCTTACCTGAAAAAGGTTTTATAGCAAAATTTCATACAGTGAGCCAAAACCTAATAGAAACAAACTAGAAAGCTATAAAGCAGGTTATGCAATCATAAGCATACAGGCTCAATCACATGAGCCAAAAAGGTTTTTCTAACCCAAAATCACAAGTTTTTCCATCAGGCTAACACGAGCCTCAAAAAGATTTTACTCCATAAAATCCCACATGTCCATCTTTAAAAACCATGCATATCAACAATGCGGATAATGTTTTTCATAGTTAAAGAAAAGCAGTAACCCAAAATGTTATTTTTTTCACTCGGATCACACACCGAGAAAAGAGAAAAAATATTTTCCACTCGAAACACAAATAGCTGAGGAAAATAAAACGATAAAATAGTATGCTCCACTCGGGTCACACAGCCAAGGAGAAAGATAAATGATTTTTATGTACCGATTCTGTCATAAGGGAACAGATGTAACAGCTATAGACTCCTGCCCCTTACCCAATCCCTACACATCATAGGACCGGTTAGGTGATGACAAGTTTTATACAGAGCACCACAACGTAACTGCTGACTTTACGAACTGAAACTGAAGGATAAAAGCACCTACCACCTTCCTTACGGGAACTACCCCGAAGGATAAAGGTACCTTCTCTTCGCACGTTTTCGGACTTCCATCGAGGGTAACTCGTGCCAAATACCCAATATCTCGGTACATTTAGAGGATCATTTAAAAAATCGTCTCGTAGCTCAACTACGAAAATATTTTCACAAATATACATTAAACATGTATATATAGATCCATCCATCAACATGGAGATCAAACAAAATATTTCAAAATATTTTTTTTCATTTTTAACAAAACGTTTCTAAAATCGAGACTCAATCCTAAGGATTAGCTCCAAACCTCCAAAACATGATTTGTCGAGATTTTTCACAAAACTACCATTTTTCACCGTTTTCGAAAACACTATTTGAAAACCCAACATCCACAAGTCATGTGATGGAATAAACCAAGAAAAGTAAAAAATATACTTTTTACCCAAAAACCAAGGTTTAAACATAAATATGGCATTTTATGTATTTTCTATCCGGTGAAAACACATATAATTGCAGGAAACACCCTTTAACAACAATAGGGTCTAGAATCGTATCTCAGAGAGTCAAAACTCGAAGTCTCGAAAATCGACCCTCATTAGAACGAGAATCTATTCGGATATATACAAAGCCCCCGGCACCAACATCGAAGATCCACTGTCGAATTGCTGAAAACCGAGCCCCGAGCCCTCAGAAATCTAGAGAGAAGGCAGAGAGAACCGAAACTTAGCTTAGAAGATATGTTTCCAAAATATCTCAGCCCACTGGATATTTATAGAGATAGAAAAAACCTATGGTCCAGTCGACCGAACAACCTAGTCCAGTCGACCGAACTGCTGGGCAGTGTGTTTTTCGACGCAAAATAGGTTTTTAAGCCTTAAACCAAGTCAAACACGGCTCTACCAAATCTAAAAAAGCGTGAAACTCTCATACACTTGCTGTTCTACTATGAAGAAACAAAACCCATCACACCAAGGTCAACCGTTAACTCAAACTCCATCAATACTTAAAGTATTCCCAAAATAAAATAGGTCAGGATCTCACAACTCTCCCCCTCTTAAAGGAATTTCATCCCCGAAATTCAACACTGAACGCAAGCCAAACACCAGCCCATCAACCATCAACAATCTCTAATGTAAACCCAACGATACCACACAACAACATAAATACCCCAACAACTGAAATCCCAAACTTGTCGTCACAAAACTGATACCAAGATACAATCGTCGGCACACAAGGTAAACACGACGGGAAGAATCGACCTCCATACAGACTGGTCGCAAGCGCAAGTTCCACTAATACTACTGTCATCTTGGAAACATCCATAAACATTGGATCAAGATCCAACTCATGCTGCTAAACCCAAACACAAAACTCTCGCCAAACACAACTACTCCAGTGACAAACGCAAGGCAAGAGACCAATTCACCATGGTACTTGATCTCAAACATTCTCTATGCTCAAACACAAAGACTATCACCCTCGTCCTTACGATCACCAGATGACCACCGACTTTGATACCACATCATCACCCTACAAATGCCAACATCTCCATTACCAAAGTTATCATGACACCGATCCACGAGCAACAACACAACACCAACTTTAAAGAGAAGCTTATCAGAGAGAAGCTCACATACTCACCTGGAATACCAAAGAACAAATCTCATCAAACCTTCAAACCTTCGCCCTCCATCCAATCTTCCATCACGAACTACTATTCTCACTCAGGAGAAACACTAGGTGACACACCATTGTCCCAGACAAGCTTCCACACAACTAAAAACCAACCCGACATCACAGCCACAAGACACCCGACCAAACACGTCACGCAGATAGATCACCTCATAGGTACCCAACAACCTGCATAAAACCAGTCACGCCTCCCGTGCAACGGAACATCACTACCAATTACTACACAACTCAACGCCTCATCATCATATCACTGATACCAAGGCTACAGATCAACCTCAAGTCAAACATGATCGTCGTCGTCCGACAAAACAACATGATGACTGTCATCCGACATCAACTCCAACTCATAACACATACCTCAATCCCTTGAGTCCATAATAGAAAAATATTCAAACCCAAGACACCAACCAAGACTTGCATCTTACCTTTAGCAATTTTCTCATATCCGGAACGCATCATGGCCCTTCCGTTCCCAACCAATTAATCGCGTCGATTCAAACAGGCCACACCAACTAAGGCGTCTTAAACATCATATCTTTCCTGATTCATACTGTATCGCACTTCTCAGGATACCATCCACACAGACAACAGTTATGCCGAAACACAACACTTACCACAGTCGAAAACCACTCAACTCCAAGAACTCTAAGCAGTTCAAAGCCCCAAACATGACCCAAGCCAAACTCATAAAAGTCTACCAAAAATCCACCATACACATATCACAACCGCACTATTCTGAAAAAATCCCCGCTCTGCCAAAAGCTAGAGACACAACCATACGCACACAATGGTCAACGATCCTCAACTGATCACTACAAAAGAACTCTACGTCTCAACACCAACTCCCTCGTCTATCAAGAACAAACACAATAAGGAACACAACCCACATGGTTCAGCCATCATACAAACAAGCCATACTGACTAGGTTACCACAACCTATCATGTTAACCACACTCACACGTACTCTTTTACGGTCTTCTACTGTGGGAGAATACCAACCCCATTATGAAACTCTTTACGTTTTCCAACCGCGGGAGCAATCGAATCCCGGGTCACACACAAAGACGTTCAGATGTAGTGCGTCTCGCACCTCGCGTCGAAGCCACGAAGAATCCATCTTATAATCACCCACTAACAACGACACAAGTCCCTGAGTCACAACTCTAAGGGTCACACACGGGTATAGATCCACTGAGATTTCACAGTCCCAGAACACAACCAAAACCTGAGCCTATCAAGAACTTGGCATCTCCATCCAACCGAGATGAAACAACTCGCACCAGACAATCGTCTACAAGATAATCGTCTATAAGAAAACTCTCTCTCTCTTTCCATCCAAAGGAAATATAAAGGCTAATAAGAAACCATGACTCAACCTTAGCGTACTGTAAGTTCTACCTCGAGGCCACATCGACTACAGTCGCACAGCTACTATCAACTCTAATCACGATACTCAGACCGTCCGTTACACCGAGCTCTCAGTTCTTAAACCTCATTCACGCACGTGGACACCATCCATTCGCATACCTGGCACAACAAATCTCATTGCGCCCAAGACCTCACTTCACAAGGTTGTGCTACACTACCTAACTCCTGCTAGGCAAACCACAATCACATCATCGCCTCGAGCCCATTGTCCAAGGCACATCGTCAAACAAAGGGAATCCAATCCTGGGACCTCTCATCTAGAGTTACTAATAACCCTAACGACCATGCATACACCTTTCACACTGCCGCCCTCAAGGCACACACGATCACAGGCATCGTATCCTACGATCTCTTACCTATCACCCTAGGCCAGTCAAACCACACGATCCACTACTGAACCTCGGCACTCCACACTCCGTTCCCATGGGCAAGTAGCATACCCATCTCTGAACTGAACGTAGAACACAAACAACCTCCAGACATATCATACCCAGGATACGTCATCTCAGTACTAAGCCAACTATATGAACCTAGCACGGTTCCCAAACGCGATCTCCTAATCACTAGGATATCGACCAAACCATTGACCTGCATTCCCGTAGAAATTCCACAAAATAGATACTCGTCGCAAGAACCCTTACACATTCTCATACGGCTGTAATCCCATGCTCCTCCCAGCATATCTACAACTTATGGTAACTTACTCTTAAGAGAGGCCAGCTACCCAAGCCAAAGCCATCAACCATGCTTCGACTACACCTGAACAAAACTCTGCTCAAACACTCAACGGTTTTCCAACCGAGGCTAACTTGACATAGCTGAACCCGACTGACTAACGAGTTCCACAACATACCAGGCAATCGACGCTCAACCTTTAACGTTATCTCTACAACTAATAATAATCGAGTCGCACATCCAAGACCCAAACCACGGTCTCGTCATCTCGAAAGGGGTACAGGTTATAAAGAAAGAAAACATGAAACACGACAAGCTAAGGTCAATCTATCATGTTATTTCTAACACATACCACATAATCATACTATCACATAGCCACAACGATTATGCAGACACAATATCAATACTAAGGAGAATCGATAAGAATGACACATTACTTTGGACAACCTACATAGATTCTTTGCTAGAAATTACGTCCGTGAAACCCGTTTCTAACTAGGCTCCCAAGTTTGTTAATCCAAACACTCGAAGAAAAGACTAATCATTCTTAAGGTCCAACCTCCATTCTCACATATACACGACATCAATATGCTCATGTTCCAAACACAAGCAACCAAGCACACACACATCCTCACAAGGTGATGCACCCTCTTCCCACAGCTCATAGGTATTCGAACCTAGAGCTCTGCTACTAAGTTGTCATGCCCCAAACTCCAAGTCACGTGAAAAGGCACAGAACAACAACCAAAATCGCCCAATACCATGGATGAAAAATCATAAAGTCAAGATGAGGCTAAAACCTTTGTAAAATACACTACCGAGGGTTTATTTAATTTAAAAGCGTAGCCAAGAAACTACGGTTACAGCCCATAAGCCAAGCCTTTAAAAAACAAAATACATGTTTTGAATAAACAAAAAAAATTTGTTTTAAAAGAATCTTAGGTCGTTCCAAAATCTACCTCGAAGCACCAGAGCCTATATGAAGCAAAAACCATTTGAAAAATCTCATTTTGTAAATCGTTGAACCCAACAATGAAAAACATAGTAAGATACTACGGAAAACAATAATGAACCCAAGGTTCTCTCGAAAGTATTAAAACATGCATACATCCATAAGAATTTCATATGATTTACAACATGTTATCTCTAAACAAGAAATATATACGGAAAGGTATAAACTACGTAATAAAATAAGACAATAGGATCTTATCATCAGCCACCACCGGGCACCACCGGGTCAACCTACAGGACCACACTTACATGAAAAAAGGTTTTACAAAAAAATTTCACACTGAAAGCCGAAGCCTAATAGAAACATACTCGAAAGCTGTAAAGTAGGTTATGCAATCATAAGCATGCAGGCTCAACCACAGGAGCCACAAAGGTTTTCCCAATCCAAAATCACAAGTTTTTACATCAGACTAACACGAGCCTCAAAAAGATTTTACTCAATAAAACTCCACATTTTCATCTTTAAAAACCATACATATCAACAATACAGATAACGTTTTTCAAAGTTAATGAAAAGCAGTAACCCAAAACGTTATTTTTTTTACTCAGATCACACATCGAGAAAAGAGAAAAGATATTTTTCACTCGGAACACACACAGTCGAGAAAACTAAAACGATAAAACAGTATGCTCCACTCGGGTCACACAGCCAAGGAGAAAAAGATAGATGATTCATATGTACCGACTCTGCCACAAGGGAACAGAAGTAAAAACTATAGACTCTTGTCCTTTACCCAATTCCTACACATTATATAACCGGTTAGGTAATGACAAGTTCTATACGGAGCACCACAATATAACTGTTGACTTTATGGATTGAAACTGAATGATAAAAGCACCTACCACCTTCTTTACGGGAACAACCCCGAAGGATAAAGGTGCTTTCTCTGCGCACATTTTCAGACTTCCATCGAGGGCAACTCATGCCAAATACCCGTTATCCCGGTACATCTAGAGGATTATTTCAAAAATCGTCCCGTAGCTCAACTACGAAAATATTTTCACAAATATACATTAAACATGTATATATAGATCCATCCATCAACATGGAGATCAAACAAAATATTTCAAAATATTTTTTTCTATTTTTAAGAAAATATTTTCAAAATCGAGACTCAACCCCAAGGGTTAGCTCCAAATCTCCAAAACATGATTTGTCGAGATTTTTCACAAAACTATCATTTTCTACCGTTTTTAAGAACACCATTTGAAAACCCAACATCCACAAGTCATATGATGGAATAAACCAAGAAAAGCAAAAAAACATGCTTTTTACTCAAAAAATCAAGGTTTAAACATAAATATGACATTTCATGTATTTCTACCCAGTGAAAACACATATAATTGCATGAAACACCCTTTAACAACAGTAGAGTCTAGAATCCTATCTCAGAGAGTCAAAACTCAAAGTCTCAAAAATCAAACCTCGTCAGAATGAGAATCAGTCTGGATATATACGAAGCCCCCAGCACCAACATTGAGGATCTACTGTCGAATTGTTGAAAATTAAGCCCCGGGCCCTTAGAAATCTAGAGAGAAGGCAGAGAGAACCGAAACTTAGCTTAGAAGATATATATTTCAAAATATCTTAGCCCACTAGATATTTATAGAGACGGCAAAACCTACGGTCCAATCGACCGAACACCCTAGTCTAATCAACCGAACCGGAAAATTTCGGTCCAGTCGACTGGGCCAACCCCTCTAGTCAATTGAACTGCTGGGCCGTGTGTTTTTCGATGCAAAATAGGTTTTTAAGCCTTAAACCAAGTCAAACACACCTCTACCAAATCCAAAAAAGCGTGAAACTCTTATACACTTGGTGTTCTACTATGAAGAAACAAAACCCATCACACCAAGTTCAACAGTTAACTCAAGCTCCGTCAATACTTAAAGTATTCTCAAAATAAAATGGGTCAGGATCTTACAAAGACAATCAACAAGAAGCACGTTATCAATAGATAGGGAAGATTTCTTACCAACCTTACCTATACCAATGATTTTACCTTTTTTGTTGTCTCCAAATGTCACATAACCTCCATCCTTAGGTGTTAAGCTTAGAAATTTTGAGTTGTCGCTCGCCATATGTCTTGAGCATTCACTATCCAAGTACCATATCTTTTTTTTTAGGATGATGAGGATCTCAAGTATACCTACAAAACAGATTAAGTGATTTTTTTGGGTACCTAAATCTTTTTGGGTTCTATAGGATTAGTGTGTATTGAACATGACATTTTGGGTAATTAATTTTGTACTGACTATATAAATTAATTTACACCCCAAAGTTATTATGAATAGTGTTTATCCTCTTAATCCTAAAATAATTATTGATTTGTGTATATTTAATATTCGCTGTTTTGATTCATTAAAGAGTGCAATCTTATATGGGTCTATATTCCCAGTGAGTTGGATAGCAGTATTATTTATATGAAAAATATTAATTATTGAAGGAATTTACGTCCCGAATGATTGAGATTGACGATACCCCCTTAAGGATGCTTATAAGTTTTGACCGGGCCAAATTTTGCAGGTGGATTTAATTATCCGGCGGTCAAATAAGTTAAGCGGAAGGGCTTAAGAAATATCAAGATGCCGATTAAATTAAATTGTCAGTAATTAAATTTAATTGGCGGGTATCGAAAATCTTAACGTGGGGAGAAATGGTAAGTATTTAATAATAGGATATCAATACGAGAAGGTCTTGAGATTATGGGTCAGAGTGCAATTACAGTTCTTTAGTGGTGTGAACTGTAATTTAGTATTTTATGAAAATTGCAGAAATCGTTGCATATTTTTCTATAATTGCAAAAACCTCTAGTTGGTGTCTATATTCCACTGGAAGTCTTACTCATAGTTACTCTCCAGGTCCCTACTGTAGCCCTATATATACGCGGGTAGGCTGAACCAGTTTGAGATTGATAGATCATATATCATTATTATTATGATATTATTTTTATCTTTCAAGGCTTAAATATATCGGAGTTCTACCGGTACGAGTTCTCGGAGGATCGTAGCCCACACTACGTTCGAGGATCGCGTAAGAAAATACAGTAGAAGATCTAACTGGAGTTTCGACTCAGAATCAAGTCGTAGTTAAAGATTAGATCGACAAGTAGTATTAATCTAAATTAACTTTTGTTGCACGGATTTTATTTTAATCGTTATTCGTCAAAAGTTTGATCTTGAACTCGTTTCGGCGTTTTACCCATGCAGTAATTTTTTTACCGAAAATCATTTTGAAAAACAATTATCTTGGCAGTATTGCCTCCAACAAATTGGTATCAGAGTCGTTTTTTTTTTGTTTGCGATTTATCGGGGCCGGGTAGATTTAGAATTGTGCTAACTTTATGTTGTAAACGTTTTAAATTCTAATTTTATGATTATCTATTATTTTCATGTTTGATTAAATGCGTGGATGATGATTTAATTTAATTATTTTTTAATTACGGGGGTTGATCGTGATAGTTTAATTGATTGTGAACTCTACAGAGACATAAGATTAATGTAAAAATTATTATTTTTTGATTTTTTTTTTATTTTATGTTATCAAAAAAAAAAGGAAAACAAAGAACAACGAAGAACAAAGAGAGCTTTTTTTCATGCCGCGGTTACTTGGGGATCATGGATGTTTGGGTTTTTCACAAAAGAATCATGGATTAAAACAGTGGAGCAAACACTGTTTGTCGCAATTCCAAACGAGGCGAACTGTTTCGGAATCAATTGCAGCGCCAAACAGGCGCCGATTTCTTCAGTCGGCAGTTTGCAAAAAGCTACGGCATTCCAAGACGCAAACAGTCTCCAGCAGCTTTCCAACTCCGCAGTTTCCTTCCAAGCAAAACGGCTTCTGTGGTTTTTCCCAAGCCCACACGCAAGCTGCGGCAGTAGCTTTGCAAATCACAGATTCCATGATTTTTGGCGCCAACATAGCACTGGAGCATCAGTTTAGTGCGGTTTGGAAGCTGCGCTTGGGAATTACTTTTGAAGCTTAAGCCACGCGGATCAAAAGAATCATGGATGATGATGTGTGGCGCATTTAAATTCCAAATAGCTTCCGGCTGTTTCAAAAGTTGGCACAAAAACCGCAAGTTTCCTTATCAAACGGGGCAGCACCGGATTCTAACACAAACACTGTTTGGGTGCTTATTCAAACTGGAAGTCTATCTTAAACAGGAGACTAAAACTCTTTAGAGTTTCATTCGGATTATAAAATCGAGATAACTTTTATATCTTGTATTTATTTTTTTATTAACTACGTGAATGATATATATTGGTTTTATTTATCTTGTTAATTTAATTAATTTGAAAATTTAATTTTAATTAAAATATTTTGTAATGAGAAATAAAATTAAGTTTTTTTTAATTAATTAATTTTAATTAAATAAAAAATTTTAGATATTTTATTTTTTTTACAAAATATTAGGTTTAAAGACGATTTTTTTAATCAGATATCTTGGAAAAATATAAAAATTAATTCTGGATTTTAAATTAATTAAATGAAAAAATATTTAATCAAAATAAATTATTATTTTTTGAAAAATGTGGAACGAAAAATAAAATAAATAAATGTCTTTAGTCACTATCTTAGTTGAAAAGCTGGGAAAAAAATTATACATTTATTAAAATTTATTTGTTACGCATTTAAATACGAAAAAATAGTTTGATAAAGTAGAATCTTTAGAATCGTATACACGGAAAGATGTTTGATTATTTAAGATCGTGTGGCTTTCGAAAGATGGTTTGATAAATCAAAATCTTTAGAAATCGTACACACAGAAAGATGTTTGATACTTTCATATTGTGTGACTTTCGAAAGATGGTTTGATAAATCAGAATCTTTGGAATCGTATACACGGAAAGATGTTTAATTCTTTCAGATCGTGTGAGTTTCGAAAGATGATTTGATAAATCAGAATCTTTAGAATTATGTACACGAAAAGATATTTGATTCTTTCAGATAATGTGATTTTCGAAATTAATAAATTTATTTTAATTAAATAGATTTTAATAACTTTCAAAAATGTTTTAAAAATCTAAGTGGGAGAGAAAATTTATTCACAGATAAATTACACGGTCTCCATCACCAGTTTGTAGGCGATGCAATTAAACCTTACGTATCGGCAATAAGGTTTTCCTCCCCAACGGACAGATTAATTGCGGTATCGCAAGTACAAATCTCCTTTAGGGATAATTCTGGATAATTGTTAGTGTGGATCACTTCTCCAACTGAATGATTCATTGCGTAGAGATTAAATTTGGAATTAAGTGATGGTTAACACTTTGTTGTATATAATAGTATCATCTCCATCTGAGTCACTGCTATTATATACTGGACCGAAACTATGTCAGCTATTTAATTTTACTTGGCATGGTCAGTTGCGTAGATAGTAAAATTAAAAGAAATTAGTCTGTCTAGTCTTATGATGGATTGTAGACGTCCACCCTTCGTGGCATACTATTCACAGGTTACCAGGCTGCTAGCGAATTAATTTTAAAATTGTAGAGGGAATCAAATTAAAATGAATTTAAAATTTTGTTCATCATAATTAACGATTTTTCTAATTATGTGATTCTCAAGATTAAAATATATTTTAACCCACTCACTTCAATACTCAAATAAAATAAATTAACAGGACCAAATTTTGTTGACTAGAAATGTAACTTAGATATAGTTTTAACTGCAAATGGTATTCGTTCAATACTAAAAAATGTGTTTGTTTCTGAAAAAAATTCTTTCTCCGGGCCAAAAGGCATAAAGAAGAAAAAGCTTTAGAAACAGAGAGACATTTTTCAAGGTAATTAGTGGACCACGGACTGGTGTGAAAAAAGTCAAAAGACAGATGTTTTCACTGCAACCAGACCCGACACTAGAAAAAATTATGTTCAGTATTTCTCAGAGGCCATAACAAACAGGGTAATTTCTGTTCACTAGTTGTGAAAATATGTTTAGCGGTATTATCTACCGATACCTGGTGTGTAGACACGGGAGCACTAATCATGTCAGTAATTCATTGCAGGAGTTCCAGAAAACCCGACAATTTAGTGATGGGGAGATTTACCTGCATATGGGCAATAACATAAAGGTAATAGTAGTTACAGTAGAAGATGTCACTCTAAATTTTTGTAGAGATCGGGTTTTAAAATTGAGATATTTCCTTTATGTACCTGCCATTAGAAGGAACTTAGTTTTTATTTTTGGATTGGTTAAAAGGTAGATATTTGGTTTATTTTAATAACTCTGTGGTTATTAAGGATAATAAACGGGTTATCTATTCTAGTACATTGGTAGATGATCTTTACATTATTAATTCAATCTCTCTTATACTGCAACTGACTGAAACGAATAATACATCTATATTGCCATATAAGGGAAAGTTTTCTTCTTTAATTAACCAACCGTTTCTTTGGCACTTACGCTTGGGTCATATTAATCTAAAAAGAATAAACAGACTCATAATAGATGGACATTTGAGTTCATTAGAAGTAGAGGCACTTCCAGTCTGTGAATCTTTCTTAGAGGGTAAGATGACCAAGATGCCCTTTTTGGCCAAAGGCTATAGAGCTAAAGAATTGTTGGAACTAGTTCATTCTGATGTGTGTGGTCCCATGACAATCTGGGCTAGAGGTGGCTTTGAGTACTTCATAAGTTTCATTGATGACTACTCAAGGTATGGATACATTTACCTGATGCACCGTAATTCTGAATACTTTGAAAAATTTAAAAAATTCAAGACAGAGGGAGAGAAGCATCTGGGTAAAAGTATCTAATCACTACGATCTGACCGTGGTGGAAAATACTTCTTTAGAGAGTTTAAGGACTACATTAGAGAGGATTACTTATCATTAGAGAGGATTACATCCCAGTTGACTGCACCTGGCACTCCACAATAGAATGGTGTAGCAAAAAGAAAAAATAGAGCTCTTATAGAGATGGTAAGGTCTATGATGAGTTATTCAGATTTACCAGATTCGTTTTGGGGACTCGCTTTAGAAATAGAAGCTTATATTCTGAACTTGGTACCTTCTAAGTCAGTACCTTATACTCCCATAGAATTTTGGACCGGGCGTAAGCCTAATCTGAAACATATTCGGATTTGAGGGTGTCCAGCACATGTGCTAAAAGGGAACGCGGGTAAGCTGAAACCGAGGACAGAAGTCTGTTTCTTTGTGGGGTATCCCAAGGGAACGAAGGGTGGTCTATTTTATAATCTTAAGGATCAGAAGGTCATTGTTAGAACCAATGCCCGATTCTTAAAAGAGAATTATATTATGGATCACAAGCCCAATAGAAAAATTGTTCTAGAAGAACTGAGAAAAAATACCAGTAAAACGGAAGAGGAACCACAAGTCACTGATATTCTATTACCTCGTCGTAGTGGGAGGATTATCGAGATAGATGCAAATCAAGAACATGGTGTTGATGCACATGGTTCAGATTCTGCACAGTCTGTTACTGTTAGTACACAGACACATGTAATGCCTCGTCGTAGTGGGAGGGTTGTTTATCAATCTGATCGGTATATATTCTTGAGAGAGTCGTTTGACAAGATCCCAACTTAATTAGATACCGAGCCATGTAACTACAATAAAGCACTACAAGATAAAGAAGCAGATATTTGGCCAAGGGCTATGAATGCAGAGATGGAATCTATGTATTTCAATTAGGTCTTAGAACTTGTAGAACCATCCGAAGGGATAAAACCCATTGGATGTAAGTGGATCTACAAGAGAAAGAGAGGAGTAGACGGGAAGGTTGAAACCTTCAAAGTTAGGCTTGTTGCTAAAGAGTTCACTTAGAAAGATGGAATCGACTATGAGAAAACCTTTTTGCCAGTAGCCATGCTTAAGTCTATCCAAATTCTCTTATCCATTTCTATACATTTCAATTACGAAATCTGGCAAATGGACGTCAACACAGCTTTTCTTAACGAAAGTCTTGATGAGTGTATCTATATGACACAACCACACAGATTCATTACAAAGGGCCAAGAACACATGTTGTGTAAGCCTAAGAGATTCATTTATGGACTTAAGCAGGTATCGAGGTCTTGGAACACTCGGTTTGAACAAGCTATAAAATTTTATAGAAATCAAAGTCCGGATGAGTCCTGTGTGTACAAGAAGCGTGACGGAAGCGTAGTGTTCTTCCTAGTACTTTATGTAGACGATAACTTGCTCATTGGAAATGATGTGGGGCCATTATCTATGGTTAAAGTATAGTTATCAAGTACCTAAAAAGGACTATGGATAATATGTTGGTTTACCAGGCAGACAGTCTAGTACCTTTGGGGTACACATACTCAGATTTTCAGTCAGATATAGAGCTTACATCAAGAGACAACCTTGTAGATCATTTACGGAGAGCTTACCGGTTTAGACTTTTGATAGTCATGTAGAGAGCATGGGAGTCAGATGTACATCAGTATGGTTTTGAGTATAAGTGGAAGATTGTTAGGATTGGTATACTAAAAATCATATTTTTTGTATTTAATTTTATTAGTTTTTCATTTTATGAGAATCTTTGTGAGCATTATATGTGTATCAATTCTTTAATATGCATGGATGTCTAATATTCTGTATAGTATTTAATCTGGTGTGTAGAGTACGGCTTGTACAAAGAAAATTAGATTTTAGGTTCTTACAGAATATAAGTTTTATGTTCACAGTTTAGATGGAAATGGACATACCATCGGTACAACTGTAGCACATAATTTTAGTAGGCCTGTCTTGGTTACGGGAAACAGATAATAGCGTCGTCTATTGTTCCAACTCTCTGTGCTAGTACACTTTGTGTGTATTGAACGGGACATTTTGAGTAATTAATTTTGTACTGACTATATAAATTAATTTTCACCCCAAGGTTACTATAAATAGTGCTTATCATCCTAATTCTGAAATAATTATTAATTTGTGTATATTTAATATTCGTTATTTTGATTCATTAGAAGGTGCGATCTTATATGGGTCTATAGTCTCAGTGAGTTGGATAACGGTATTATTTATACAGCAAATATTAATTATTGATGGAATTCACGTCTTGAATGATCGAGATTGACGATACCCCCTTAAGGATGCTTATAAATTTTGATCGGGCCAAACCCTTCAGGTGAATTTAATTATTTGGCGGTCAAATAGGTTAAGTAGAATGGCTTAAAGAATATCAACATGCCGATTAAATTAAAATGTCAGTAATTAAATTTAATTAGCAGGTATCGAGAATCTTAACGTGGGGAGAAATTGTAAGTATTTAATAATAGGAGCTCAATGCAAGAAGGTCTTGAGATTATGGGTTAGAGTGCAATTATAGTTCTTTAGTGGTATAAACTGTAATTCAGTATTTTATAAAAATTACAGAAACTGCTGTATGTCATTCCATAATTACAGAAACCTCTAGTAGGTGTCTGTGTTCCACTAGAAGTCTTACTTATAATTACTCCCAGGTCCATACTATAGCCCTATATATACGCAGGTAGGCTAAGCCAGTTTGAGATTGATAGATCATATATCATTATTATTATGAAATTATTTTTGTCTTTTAAGACTTAAATATATCAGAGTTTTGCCGGTACGAGTTCTCGGAGGATCGTAGCCCACAATATATTCGAGAATCGTGTAAGGGAATACAGTAGAAGATCTGATTGGAGTTTCAACTCGAAATCAAGTCGTAGTTGAAGATTAGGTCAACAAGAGGTATTTATCTAAATTAACTTTGATTGCACGGGTTTTATTTTGATTGTTCTTTGTCAAAAGTTTTATCTGAAACCCGTTTCGACGTTTGCCCATCCAGTTATTTTTTACCAAAAATCGTTTTCAAATACAATGATCCTGGCAGTATTGCCTTTAACAGAAACCAAGACTCAACCACAGCGTACTGGGAGTACTCCTTAACACTTGGTCTTTAAAGAACTCTGTAAGTTCTACCTTGAGGCCACATCGACTACAGTCACACAGCTGCTGTCAACTCCGATCACGATACTCAGATTGTCCATTACACGGAGCTCTTAGTTCTTAGACCTCATTCACGCACGTGGACACCATCCATCCGCATACCTGGCACATCACATCCTATTGCGCCCAGAACCTCATTTCACAAGGTTGCGCTATACTACCTAACTCCTGCTAGGCAAACTACAATCACATCACCGCCTCGAGCCCACTTTCCAAGGAACAGCGTCAAACAAAGGGAATCCAATCCTTGGACCTCTCATCCAGAGTTACTAATAACCCTAACAACCATGCAGACACCTTTCACACTGCCGCCCTCAAGGCACACATAATGACAGGCATCGTATCCTACGATCTCTCACCTATCACCCTAGGCTAGTCAAACCACATGGTCCACTACTGAACCTTGGCACTCCACACTTCGTTCCCATGGTCAAACAACATACCTATCTCTGAACCAAAGGTAGAACACAAACAACCTTCAGATATATCTTACCCAGGATATGTCATCTCAGCACTAAGCCAACCACATCAACCTAGCACGGTTCCCAAACACGATCTCCTAATCACTAGGATATTGAGCAAACCACTAACCTCTATTCCCGTAGGAATTCCATAAAACTGATACTCGTTGCAGGAACCCTTACACATTCCCATACGGCCGTAATCCCATGCTCATCACAGCATATCTACAACTTCTAGTAACTTACTCTCAAGAGAGGCCAGCTACCCAAGCCAAAGTCATCAACCATGCTTCGACTACACCTGAACAAAACTCTGCTCAAACACTCAACGGTTTGCCAACCGAGGCCAACCTCACAAGGCTGCACCCGACACACTAATGAGTTCCACAACATACCAGGCGATCAACGCTCCACAATTAACATGATCGTATAACATGCTTTTAGCTTATGTTATTAGTTTATTTATTGTTCATACCATGCCTAGCCTAATTTGCTCAGCAATTAAGATATAAGTTGTACTTGTTGTACTTTCTCAACAATTAAGATATAAGTTGTATTTATTTTATGATTATATAATTGTTAGAATAGTGGGGTACGAGTTGTTTCTATTGGGCTTTGTAGCTCATGACATTTTAAATGCCAGATAACCCAATAGGACAAGAAGACGACGGTGCGATTCAGGATGACGATCAAGATGAACAAGTCGGATAAGAGCAGTCACTGCAGGAGGATGATGGAGTCAGGGTCCCGAGACTCGTGCACTTTGATAATTGTCTTTAGATTTTCGTTTCTATGCTAGAATTGTTATT
>JAOTRH010451590.1:0-30399 GCA_034768845.1 Heliamphora exappendiculata | reverse complement strand
AAGTCGTCAGGTGGCATCCTGGTTATACGGGACTTCCATGTGGGGAGTTTGTTCCTGCTTGACACAGCACGGGCCTTTATCAGAAAAATTTGAAGGACGGGTGATCTAGACACACTCGGATGGTCGATGTTTAGGCGGATTCGGACTTGGTGGAGTTCGGATGCCACACGGGGATCTATTCCGCTGCGCCAAAAAGAGTCGCCCCGTGACACCATGGCTAGCATGCTCCATGTACGTTGAGTTAGGCCCTATTTGGGATCTATAAAAAAAAGGTAATTTTTTTTAAAAAGCCCAATTTTTAAGATGGTTTATTAGGAATAATCATCTGCACGACTTTGAAGGCAATAAAAAAAAAGTCAAATCTTTTTTCTTATTCTTTTTTTCTGTTAGCATCTACTTTTTCAAATTATCTTAAATACTCTCACTTTTTTTTATTTCTCTTTTTTTTTTTTAAAAAGCTAAATTTCTTAAAAATTAAATTTAAAAAGCTATCCCAAGTAGGCACTTAGTTTCAGTATTTGAGCAAGGCGAACCTTCCCTTTTGATGCTCTGTTGTTGTTTTTTATATCCCAATTCACCCCCGATGAAGGGTATCTCAGCCACATGTATGTTATATAAAAACCTCTCTACCTTAAGTGTACATTGTTCATCTATTAGTTTTGTCGCCTCCTTGGATATCAACATTTGGCCTCTTTCCAAATACTTTTTTGAATTTGTGTTTGAATTGACATAGAAAACATTTTCATATCTTTCCCAATCCTCCTGAAGGTGTTGTCATTTCAGGCATTTAAGGGTACCCCTTTGATACTTAGCCAGATCTCCTCATCATATTGGATTCCTTATAACTCCAATCGTATGGCACTTCAAACCATGTCTCTAACCAATCTTTTGCTTCGTCACAATAGGCCATTTTATCCTCTATTGATAAGAATTGCAGCACAACCTTACTTCCCCCCAATGGTTTTACTGAGATATCTAATATGTGCTCCCATCTTATAGCTTCTTCAATGCCATGCACCATCCTCCAATCTTTGGTTATGCCAACTTTGCAAGCCTTTAACCAATCTTCCTCCTCTACTATTGTGATTGATTCCTCATAATTTTGATCTTGCCTCAAGTCACCTTCAACCACCACCGGTGCATATGACCTTGTATCAGTAGTCATTTTTCTTTGTATTGTATGCAGATGTATGGTCTTCCTTAATGTGGAGTTTTTTCTAACTTCTCCATTTCTTTCCCTTCTGTTGTCCTTCCCATAAATAGCTTTAGAGACTTTTAGCTTGAAACAGCCCAACCATGCTCCATCATACTTTTGAATAGCCCTGTTTGTTTCCTTGATCGATTGAAATCTTACAAACCCAAACCTTGTATTTGTAGCCCTTCTGCATTTCGCTAGGTTGAATGCATCTAGCACCTTCTCGCATTTGTTGAATATGCCCCTTAACCAAGTATTATACATCTCCAGTGGTAAGTTATCCACAAATATCTTTTGATGTTGATCAACCTTTACCTTCTCTTGCTTCTCGACCAGCTACTACTTCATCCTCCATGAATGCTGCTTCATCCTCCATGAATGTTGTTGTTGATGTAGAGCCCACCTCCATTTTGGTTCCCAGAGTTGTTATAGCCTCCATGAAGTTGTTGTTGGTGTAGAAATCCACCTCCATTTTGATCCTGCAAGTTGTGATAGCCTCCACGATGTTGTTGTTGGTGTAGAACTCCACCTCCACTTTGACCCCCAAGTTATTGCGGATGGTGCTTGATGAAGCCATTCCATGAGGCCATGGTGATCCCAACCTAACTCTTACTACAATTGGTTTGATCCAAGCCCATTTTGTGCTTGTGTTATGACAATTTGTTGCTAGAATGTTACAAAACAAGTTACTTTTGTAAAGCACTCATTACTTGTTTGCGCCCATTATATGCTTGTATTATGACAATTTGTTGCTTGCATGTTACAAAATAAGTTACTATTGTAAAGCATTCATTACTGGTTTGCTAAATGGATTGCATTGTTTTTTATAGGCAGGCCTAATTATTATGTCCAATCAAAATGACTAGTCTACAAATAGATGTGAAGGCATTAGGGACCAGCAATCCCATATCCTACTAATCATCTCCAAAATATTGGTTAAAGAAATAAATATTTCAATATATATAGGAAGCCTTAAGTTCTATTAATACTCCAAAGGAAATGTCATTCTTAGAGTGTAATCGCAAAAGATACCAATAAAATAAAAGTAACAAATTGAAGAGATAGAATGCCAGAACAAATAGAAAGAAAAGCATATGATGTTTCTTAGGCTCTTTACAATTCAAGAGAGTAAAGTTTCCGTAGAAAGAAATTGTGCAAATAATTGGAAGGAAAAATGAACTTATTTAGGAATTGCTTGAAGAATGTCAATATGATCAAAATACACCACAATGTCACTAAATAATATATACAAGTAAATGGAAATACTCTTCAGGCCTAAACCTAAAATGCCAAGCAGTTGAAACTTAGCAGTGAGTGATAATCTCATAAAATTGTATTGCTTTTGATGTAAGGACTAACAATATGAGTTTTACATTTAAACCCGAGCTCGATGATGCAGGATGCCTTCAATCTTCAGCACGAAGATGAAAGTTTCATAAAAGATATTATTGAAGCTCATCCCATCTCTTACAAATTGCCAGAAAGCAATACCATTTTTGTCGTGGAGAATGACAAGGTAAAGCCTTCCATTGTTCATGTATAGATTAATTTTAAGATCTTCGTTTTTGTCCTTTCCATTTCTAGTCTTTTGTGTTGTATTTAAGAAATAGTATATATCTAGCCCTAATTCATACAATGTTGATCTTGGATGATTATAACTCGTCATTCAAAGGGTAGGCAAAGACTTAGTAATGAAACATTCCTCGTACAACTTAGCATGTGTTTGGCCTAGATTTTAAATTAAGCTTTTTGGCTTAAAAACCAAAAAAAAAGCCACTTGGTTTGGGTTCTTACAAAAAGTCAAGCTTTTTTCACTTTTTTTTTCACAAAAAATCCATAATTTGGAACTCACTTTTTTATAAAAAAAAGTTTAAAAACTACTAAAAAAAACTAGTCCAAACACAAGCTTAAATATAGATAAATGAAAATTAAATTCAAAATTTGAACGATTGATTCAATCAACACTGTAGGATGAAACTATTCACACTTGCTTTGTTAAAGATAACTTCAACATAATTATTCTTCTTCCTCCCCCTTTTTTTTTTTTTGAGAAGTTTTCTTTTTTTCTATGAAACGATAAATATCTAGCAATAATATAGGCATGAGTGATGTGCCTAATGTACTACAACATCTGAGCATTACGACAAAACTCAATCAAAACCCACATGCATGTTGTTATTCAAGTGAAAATAAATAAAAGTGTCATTAAATATTTAAAATGAAAGCACCATGAGCTAGGCATTAAATCAAAACTATAAGAGATGAATGAAATCACCGTCACATCTTTTCACGAAAAAATGACTTTAAAACTAGAACTATAGATATGAACACGAAATTGCTTCATATTTTGCAAAAGAAATGAAATAGTAGACATCCTTGTGGAAAAGAAATGATTGGAGAAAAAATAAAATAAAAAACATAAAGCAAATCAGAGAAGAGAAGAGAATCATTTGATATACTTGAAAGAGGTAATCAAATTTTTCATTGAAGTGTCTTTAGTATGTAGATGCTTAATTTCTAAACATCAAGAATGGATCTAAACATGTCACTTTCACAAAATCAATAGTAGCTAACACCGAGATTAAAATTCTTCCCTATATGCTAGAAATTTATTATTCAAAAGTGGTTGTCAAAAGGACATACTGATCAATGTGTTTGTCGTTTGTGGAAAAAAAACATTGTGAATATAATGATACTTGACTACACACAACTTATGCCATTGACCATGTGAAATTATATGCAATTTTCTAGCATATGTTGTCTATGTCGTCCAATAATTAGTGATAATGTATTTGCTTCACTTTACCAGAATTTGGAGATGCAATTTAATGAAATTAAGTCTTTAGAGAAAGAATAGAATAACCTGGAAGATATAATGAAATTTGATCTAATCTATAATAGGATACAAAAAATCATATCACAAATGTTATGAGCACTGACATAGTAATGTTTTCATAGTTGCCTTCACATTTAGATTTGTGTTCATTTTAATGTTTTATTTATTTCTCTTTTACTTGTGTAGATCAAAATGTTCACATCGATTGCACAACAAGTGGTATCGAAACTTTGGGTTAGAATTTTGATTACTAGGTTGCAATGAAAATGATGAATACCAAGTATGACGTCGAGAAGTTCACTTATAAGAATAACTTATCTATTCGGGAGCGACAAATGAAAGATTTGTTAATCTAACAATACAATAGTAGACAAGGCAAAGAAGCCTAAGAGCACGGACAGTGATGATTGGGAGGAACTTGATACAAGAGCTAGAAGTATCATTCGTCTAAATCTCGACTATGAAGTTATTCATAACGTGATCGACGAAGAAATGGAAGAGGAAATCTAGAAGAAGTTAGAAAGACATTACATAAAGGAAAACATGAAAAACAAGTGGTATGTGAAGAAATAGTTGTATTGACCATAGATGAAGGCAAAATCTATTGAAACATCTCAACAGTTTTAATATGCTCATCACATAACTATCATGTTTAGATGTAAAGACTGATAACAAGGATAAAGTGATACTCCTTTTAGCATTGCTTCGTACATCCTGTAATCACATATGACTAGTGTTATCTTGTCACATGAAAAGATAAACATGGATGATAAAACAAATACATAAGGGCTCGTTGTGGCTAAGATAGAGCCAAGACGAGGCAAGACTAAATTGAGAGGAAAAGCTACCGATAGTGGAAAATCCTAGTCCAAGTTATGCACAAAGAAGGATGTTGAATGTCTTTATTACCAAAAAACTGAAGAAGCACGTGAACGAGAAGAAGAAAGAAAAGAAGTCGTTAGAATCTATTAGGTTTACTGAAGATAAGTTAGATAGTAAGATAGATGCAGATTTACTTTCATTTTTTCCTAATTATAACTTGGTGTTTGAATCATATATTTTAGAGTTTGGTTTATCATACCATATGTGTCTAAACAAAAAGTGGTTTTAACATGTATAAGCTCACACCCCTACAGTGTTCCCTTTTCAGGTGTGCAAGAGAACACGGTCCACTACTGAGTCTAGATTTTTATATTTAGAGGAGTGGGTTGAGGAGTGAGACAAATCTTTGTATAAGTTTAATAAGTTATAAAGATTCTTACATGTTAGTTGTAGTTTATGAGATAAGATTTGGCATATTTAATCTATTGTTATATGGAAGGATATGAGTTAATATTTTTGTATGAAAGAGTGAGACTCTTATTTTATTATGTTATATTTATTAGTTACATGCACAGGTTAACTGTTACAGATAGGTTTCATCCTACCTAAGCAAGGTCATATAGCTACCTCTGGGATGAGGTGTGACATATAAAACCTATGATGGTAGTACAATTGTAATAGGCAATGATGGATCGTATAAAGCTATTGGAGTTGCTACAGTTAAAACTAAGACGTTTGGAGTTATGCCAATTTTGGGTAATAAACGGATGACCCAACTCTAGCATATATGGTTTGGCTACATTGGCAAGCCTAGTATGTTGGAACTACACAAGAAACCTATGTTGGAACTACACAAGAAACCTATGTTGAAAGGCGTGAAGACGTGCAAGCTAAATATGTACATTCTGCATGTATAAAAAGAAACATAGGGTCAGTTTCAAAATAGGCATTCGCACCAATAAGGGTGTTCTCGATATGTCCATTCAACTATTTAGGGCCATAATTTCTAATCATAACGGTCTCATTACTTTGCCAGCTTCATTAATGATTATTATAGAGAGGTATGGGTTTATTTTAGGAAGCATAAGTCGGATATTTTTAGTATTTTTATGAAATGAAAAATGCAAGTTGAAAATCAAATAGGAAAAAATATAAAGTATCTCAAAATTGACAGTGGCATAAAGTATAGAGACATTGAGCTTATGTTGTTATGTGAATTCAAAAGGTATTATTAATTCGTCACTTCAAAGTTAGAGGAACTCTACAAAAAAAAGTGGGGTTAGAAGGAGGACAAATAGAACATTGACAAAAGAGACTAGATGCATACAATTAAATGTAGGATTACCGAAGGCATTTTGGGTAAAGGTAGTTAACACGACATGTTTTATAGTCAACAGATCTCCATCATCAACCATTGATTTGAAAATTCTATAAGAGATTTGGTTAAGTAAATCAATTAATTTATTAGATTTGAGAATATATGGTTGGCCTGCGTATGGGCATATGTAGAGTGGAGAACGGCCGAAACTTGACCTTAAGTCAAGAAAATACATCCTTTTTGGCTATGAAAGTGGCGTAAAGGGTTACAGGTTATGAGACCCAATCGCTAAGAAAAAGGTGATCTATAGAGATGTTATCTTTGATAAAAACCTTTATGCTGAATAGAAAGATGAAGATTCAATTGATGACAGATCAAAGAAGAAAATATCAATTGAGGTGGAGCTTGACGAGGGATGGTGGTACACATTTTCAATAGCTACTGTTACGTCCCAAATTTCGAGTAATGCGAAACGCCCACGAACAACCACTAAAATCACCCGAATGAAAAGGGATGAAAATCATAAAGCTCAAACTAGGCTAAAACTTTTGTAAAAACGTACTATAGAGGGTTTATTTGATTTAAAAGAGTAACCCAATAGACTACGGTTACGGCACCACAAGCCGAGCCTTTAAAAAAATACATATTTTGGATAAGAAAATCTTTTCTTTTTAAAAGACACTTAGACCGTTCCAAAATCTTCCTCGAAGCGCAAGAGTTTGAATGAAACATAAACCATTTGAAAATCTCTTTCGTAAACCGTTGCACCAACCAACAAAAAACGTAGTAAAAAACTATGAAAAACAACAACCAGCCCATAGTTCTCTCGAAAGTATAAAACATGCATAAATCTACCTACGGCCATAAGAAAAACATATGCTTTACAACATATTATATTCCAACATGAAACATATACAGAAAGGTATAAACTACCTAACAAAGACCAAACAACAGGGTCTTGTCAATAGCCATCACCGGGCACCTCAAGATCAACTTACAGAACCACGTTCAACTAAAAAAAGTTTTATAACAAAATCTTACAACGTGAGCCAAAGCCCAATAAAAAAGACTATAAAGTCGTAAAGTAGGATATGCAATCACATAGCATATAGTTGACTCAACCACATGAAACAAAAAAGTTTTCTATCCTGAAAATCACAAGTTTTTCATCAGGCTAACACGAGCCTCAAAACGGTTTTACTTCATAAAATTCCACATTTTTCATCCTCAAAATCAAGTATTTCAACAATACAAATAACATTTTTCACAGTTAAAGAAAAGCAGTAACCAAAATGTTATTTTCCACTCGGAATAAACAGCTGAGGTATAAAACGATAATTTTCACTCCGAACACAACCGAGAAAAAACTAAATGAATCATTTGTACCGACTCCGTCACAAAGGGACAAAGGTAACAACTATAGACTCTTGTCCATTACCTAATCCCTGAATCATTTAAGACATGTTAAGTAATTACAAGTTCTATGCAAAATTACCACAACGTAACCGCTTAATTTACAGGCCCAAAACTCAAGGGTACAAAGCACCCACCACTTAATTTATGAGAACTAACCCGAAGGTACAAAGAACCTACTCTGTGCACGTTTTTGGACTTCCACCGAAAGCAACTCGTGCCAAATACCCTTTATCCCGGCACATCTAGAGAATCATTTAAAAACTAACCCGTAGCTCGACTGCGAAAATATTTTCACAATTATACATTAAACATGTATAAAGATTCATCCATCAACATAGATATCAAATAAAACATTTTCAAAATATTTTTTTCAGTTTCTAACAAAACGTTTCAAAACTGAGACTCAACCCCGAGGATAGCTCCAAAACCTCCAAAACACAGTTTGTTGAGATTTTCATAAATTCACTATTTTCAAAACCACCCTTTGAAAACCGGATATATCCGGATATATCCGCAATTCATATTATGTAGTAAACCAAGAAAAGTGCAAAATATTCTTTTTACCCAAAAAATAAGGTTTAAATAGAAAACATGATATATAATGCATTTTCAATCGGTGAAAAAGTCTATAATTGCATGTACCATCCTTTAATAATAATATAGTATAGGATCCTACCTCGGTGAGCCAAAAGCTCGATGCTGCAAAAAATGAACCTCGACAAAACGAGATTATGTCTGGATGAATGCGAAACCCCCGGCACCAACATCAAGAATTCGCTGTCAGATCGCTGAAAATCGAGCCCCATGCCCATCAAAATCTAGAGAGAAGGAAGAAAAAATTGAAATTTAGCTTAGAAGCAAACTTTTTCTAAAATATCTCCAAGCCTTGATATTTATAGACACGGAAAAAATCCAAGGTTCAGTCGACTGACCTCCCAGTTCAGTCGACTGAAGCGACCCAGTGTCGACCCAGTTGACTGGGTCCTCTAGTCCAGTCGACTGGACTACTTGGGAAAAATGGCCCTTTGCGTCAAACAAGTTTTTCAACCCTGAAACCGACTGAACATACCTTTTTCAAACCTAAACACGCATCAAAGATATACCTAAAACATCACTGAGGTTATGAGGTAACTCGAATTTCATCAACACTTAAACATTCCCAAAATAAAAAGGGTTAGGGTCTCACAACTCTCCCCCTCTTAAAGGAATTTTGTTCTCAAAATTCAACACTGAAACTCAAGCCAATCACTGTCTCGCAACTATCGACAATCTCGAATGCAAACCCAGCGAAACTCCACCACAGCAGAAATGCCCCAGTAACTGAAATCTCAAACCTGTCGTCACACGAGATAAACACGATTTGAAGATTTGATCTCCACACAAATTGCCCACACATGCAAGTCCCACTGACATCACTATCACCCATGAAACATCGGATCAAAATCCAATTTACACTGTCAAACCTCGAAACATAACTCTAGCCGAACACAAATCATCCCAACAACAAACGCATTACACAAGACCAATCCATTATGGTACATGGTCCTAAACACTCTCTATTCCTGGAAATAGAGATTTCCATCTAGTTCTCACTACCACAAACTAGCTCGTTCACACCTCACCATACATACCAAGGACTATCTCTACAAGTCCAAACATAAGAGGTCGAACCCTGACATCGATCACACGAAACCACACACCCCACGCACAAACTTTACTCAAGTTTCAACGATTCCCAAACGACCACCGACTTTGATACCACATCATCACCCTGCTAATACTAACAATGCCATCACAAAGCTAACACGACGCCCATCAACGAGCACAACACAAACATCTAACTCCAGAGAGAAGCTCACTTAACTCACCTGAAATGCCAAAGAACAGATCTTATCTCAACCATCATATCACCTTGGAGAAACACTAGGTAATACACCATTGTCCCAAACAATGTTCCACACAACCAATAACCAATCCAGCATCACCGCCACAAAGTCAACCGACCCCAACGAGTCACTTGACCAACATGCCACGCAGACAGAACATCTCATAGGTATCCAATAATCTACACAAACCCAAGCATGTATCCTGTGCGATAACACGTCACTACACAACTCAACGTCTTGCTATCAGATCACTGATACAAAGACTACATATCAGCCTTAAATCACACAGGATCGCTGTCATCTGACCAAGAAAACATGATGACCATCGTCCGACATCAATCTCAACTCACAACATATACCTCAATTCCTTGAGTCCACAATAGCAGAATATTCGAACCCAAGACTTACCTCTTACACTTTGCAATTTCCTCGCATACAAAACCTATCACGGCCCTTCCATTCCTAACCAAATAATAGTGTCGGTCTGAACAGACCACGCCAACCAAGGCTTCTCAAACACTGAATCCTTCTTGACTCATACCTTATCACATTTTTTGGGTCACCATTCCAAACAAACAGCAGTTATGCCAAAGCACACCACTTACCACAGTCGACGACCACTCCTCGATCCTAAGAACTCTGAACAGTTCTAAGTCCCAAACAGAACCCAAATCTAAACACACAAAGTTTATTAGAAATCCACCATGTGAATATCACAGCCGCACTGTTTTGACAAAACTCCCACTCTGACAAAAGTTAGAAGTACAGCCATACCCACACAAACCAGAACAAGCAATATACAATAGTTAACGACTTCAAGGTGATCACCGCAAAGAACTCTATGTATCAACACCCACTCAGTTGTCAGCAAGAACAAGTACAAGCATTCCCGGTCACACACAGATACTCAATATCCAAGAAGGTGCATATCTATGCACCATGCGACGAAACCACGGAGAATCCGTCATACGATTACCTACTTCTGGCGATACAAGTTCCCGAGGCACAACCCCAAGGACCTCAACAAGGATACTGATAGAAGATCCACAAAGATTTTCACAATCTCAGACCACAGCTAAGTCCGAATTGATCATGAACCCAGCATCTCTATCCAACCGAGATGAAATAACTTGCACCAGGCAACCGTCTACAAAGAAATTCTATCTCCGTCCAGAAAGAAGAAAAGGGTCAACAAAACCTATGACCCAATCTCAGCGTACTCCCAGTACTTATTAATACCTGGTTCTCAAAGAACCCTGTAAACCTTACCTAGAAACCACATCAACCACAGTCAAACAGCTGTCGTCAACCACGATCACGGTACTCAGACCATTCGCTACACTAAGTTCTCAACTATTCGACATCATTCGCACACATACGAATACCATCAATCTGCATACCTTATACAACACATCTATACATCCCATAGGACTACGAGCTCATCACTAATCGTGCACGAAGACATGCATCAACATTTTCATCGCACCAAAACAACTACTCACCTAACTCTTGCTAGGAAAATCGCAACCACGTCATGACCTCGAGCCCACTGCCTATACAACTCACATAGAAAGCGCACGGCACCATACAAAGGAAACCCAATCCCTGAAACCTTTCATCCAGAGTTACCAAGAACTCCCTTAATCATGCAGACACCTTCCGCACTTTCGCTCTCAAAGCACACATCGATCACAGGCGTCGTAACTCACGATTTCTCACCTTTCGCCCCAGGCTAGCCAAATCACACGGTACATTGCTGAACCTTATTACTCCACACTTCGTTTTCATGGGCAAACAACATACCCATCTCTGAACCTAAGGTGGAACACAAATAACCTCCAAACATATCACACCCAGGATACATCGTCTCAACACTAACCAATCACAATCTCGAACTCGTTTATGGTCCCTTCGAACCTCATGCACCAAGCACGGTTTCCAAACACGATCTCCTGATCACTAAGATAACGACCAGACAACAAACCTGCATTCTCGTAGGAATCCCATAGAACTGATACTCGTCACATAATAGAATTGTAACCTAAACCCTTACACATTCCAACATAATCGCAACCCATGCTCTTCCCAACATATCTGCAACTCATACTCGTTCCCATATCTTCGAGCTCACTCACTCAGAACTCAATTCTTAAACTTCAAGAAGGTATACAACATCCAAGGTCATCAGAACTACCCAGACTACCAACAACATTCTCATATGCTACTCTAACTACCGTCAACCTCCTGTTGACCACCGTCAACATCCTGACTACCAGAGAATATCCTCAGAACCACTCATGTTCTACTTTCTCAACATACATCCGGCCAAGGATTACAACGTTCCCATCCACTATGTCCCCGTCTATACCCTATTTTGAGTACACGGCTCATGACATAGCATGGCTCACAACGTACCTAATCCATCACATGACCGAAACGACGTACACCAAAACCCAGAAAGGGATTACCACAATCCACAAATCCAATCATAACCACCGATTCCCCAGGGTCTCCGACACCCCATCACCCCTACTCACAAGGCAATCCATATACTCTCCAAAAGAGCCAGCTACCAAAGCCAAAGCCATCAACCATACTTCAGCACACATGAACAAACTCTGCTCGTACTAACACTCAACAGTTTGTCAATTGAGAGCAACCTCACACGGCTAAACCCAACTCACCGACGAGTTTCACAACACACCAAGTGGTCGGAACTCAACCTATAACTCTGTTGAAAGACAACCACTGCAACCGAGTTGCACATCCAAGACCCAAACCACGGTCTCATCATCTCAAAGGGTGTATAGTTCATATGAAAAAGCGATATAAAACACAACACCCTAAGGTTGATCTATCATATTATTTTTGACACATATCGCATAATTATGTTAACACATAGCCAAAACGATTATGTAAACACAACACCATACCGAGGAGAACCGATAAGAATGACGCGTCACTTTAGATAACCGACTTAGATTTCTCGCTAAAAATCACGTCAGCTAAACGCGTTTCTAACTTGGCTCCCAAGTTTGTTAATCTAAACGCCCAAAAGCAAGACTAATCAATCCAAAGGTCCAACATCCATACCCACATATACACGGCATCAACATGCTCAACAACTAATATGATCATATTCAAACATAAACACATACAACCAAGCGCACACACATCCTCACAACGTGATGCATTCTCTTTCCACAGCTCATAGGTATTGAATCCAGAGCTCTAATACCAAGTTGTCACGCTCCAAACTCTGGGTCACGCGAAACGTCCACGAACAACTACTAAAATCACCCAAATGAAAAGGGATGAAAATCATAAAGCCCAAACGAGGCTAAAATCTTTGTAAAACATAATACCGAATGTTTATTTGATTTAAAAGAGTAGCCCAAGAGACTACGATTACGGCCCCACAAGCCAAGCCTTTAAAAATAAAATACTTGTTTTGAATAAGAAAATTTTTTCTTTTTAAAAGACGCTTAGGTCATTCCAAAATCTTCCTCGAAACACAAGAGTTTGAATAAAACCTAAACCATTTGAAAACCCCTTTTGTAAATCGTTGCACCAACCAACCAAAAATGTAGTAAACACTACGAAAAATAATAACCAACTCATGGTTCTCTCGAAAGCATAAAGCATGCATACATCGGCCCACGGCCATAAAAAACATATGCTTTACAACATGTTATATCCCAACATGAAACGTATACAGAAATGTATAAACTACCTAATAAAGAGTAAACAACAGGGTCTTGTTAACAGTCATCTCCAGGCACCTCAAGGTCAACCTACAGGACCACGTTCACCTAAAAAGATTTTATAACAAAATTTCACAATGTGAGCCAAAGCCCAATAGAAAAGACTATAAAGTCGTAAATCAGAATATGCAATCGCATAGCATATAGTTGACTCAATCGCATGAGCCAAAAAGGTTTTTTATCCTGAAAATCACAAGTTTTTCATCAGGCTAACACGAGCCTCAAAACGATTTTACTTCATAAAATCCTACGTTTTCTATCCTCAAAATTAAGCATTTCAATAATGCAAATAACATGTTTTACAGTTAAAGAAAAGCAGTAACCAAAACATTATTTTTCACTCGGAACACAACCAAGGTATAAAACGATAATTTTCACTCGGAACACACAGCCGATGAAACAGTAAATAAATTCTATGTACTGACTCCGTCACAAAGGAACAGAGGTAACAACTATAAACTCCTGTCGTTACCTAATTCCTGAATCATTTAAGACCTGTTAGGTAATGACAAGTTTTATACGAAATCACCACAATGCAACCGCTTAATTTGCGAGCCTGAAACCCGAGGGTACAAAGCACCCACCACTTGATTTACGAGGACTAACCCGAAGGTACAAAGAACCTACTCTGTGCACGTTTTTAGACTTTCATTGAGGACAACTCGTGTCAAATACCCGTTATCCCAGCACATCTAGAAAATCATTTAAAAACTAACCCGTAGCTCGACTACAAAAATAATTTCACAATTATACATTAAACATGTATAAAGATCCATCCATCAACATGGAGATCAAATAAAATATTTTCAAAATATTTTTTTCCGTTTCCAACAAAATATTTCAAAACTAAGACTCAACCCCGATGGTTAGTTCCAAAACCTCCAAAACACAATTTGTTGAGATTTTCATAAATTCATCATTTTCAAAACCACCCTTTAAAAACCAGATATATCCACAATTCATATCATGTAGTAAACTAAAAAAAGAGCAAAATATGCTTTTTATCCAAAAAATAAGTTTTAAATAGAAAACATGATATATAATGCATTTTCAACCGGTGAAAAGGTCTATAATTGCACGTAGCACCCTTTAACAACAATATAGTTTAGGATCCTACCTCAGTGAGCCAAAAGCTCGACACCCCAAAAAACAAACCTCGACAAAATGAGATTCTGTCCAGATGAATGCGAAGCTCCCGGCACCAACATTAAGGATCCGCTGTCAGATTGCTGGAAATTGAGCCATGCTCCCATCAAATCTAAAGAGAAGGCAGAGAAAATCGAAACTTAGCTTAGAAGCAAACTTTTTCAAAATATCTCCAAGCTTTGATATTTATAGACACAGCAAAAATCCAAGGTTCAGTCGACTGACTTCCCAATTCAGTCGACTGAAGCAACCCACTGTTGACCCAGTCGATTGGGTCCTCCAGTCCAGTCAACTGGACTGCTGGAGAAAAATGGCCATTTACGTCAAACAGGTTTTTCAACCCCGAAACCGACTGAAAATACCTTTTTTGAACTCGAACACGCATCAAAGATGTACCTAAAACATCACTGAGGTTATGAGATAACTTGAATTCCATTAACACTTAAAACATTTTCAAAATAAAAAAGGTCAGGGTCTCACAGCAACTGCGTTAAAAAGAATATGAACCTTATACAGTTGCTAAAGGTAGAGAGAAATGGATTCACAAAGCACCAGTCAGGTATGAATTTGAGGATATAATTATCTTTGCTTTAGTAAATAATAGTTGAGATCAATTAATTTGTAGGAATACTACAAGCGGCAAGGAGATAGATAAGTGGATGGTAGTTATGACATAAGAAATCTAATCAGTAAAAAAGACTAAGGAATTGGTTGAATTGTCCAAGACTAAAAAAGTTATTCGTTACAAATGAGTATACCGAATTAAAAAATAAAAAATGTTAAAGAAAGAGAATGAAAGTCTAAAATCCACCTATTTGCTAAGGATTACTCACTAAAAGAGTAGATTATAATAAAATTATTTTCACATGTTGGGAAGCACACATCAATTAGAATTATCTTGGTATGACAGCTATGCATGACATGAAATTGGAACAGCTTGATGTGAAAACAACATTCCTTCATGGAGGCTTGGAAGAGCAAATCTATATGCAATGCTAGATGGTTTTAAAGAACTCGATAAACAAAAATATGTCTGCTTATTGAAGAAATTCTTGTACGAATTGAAGCTGCTTCCAATGCACTGGTACAAGAGTTTTGACTCCTTTATGGTGACATATTGGTAGACGCGTTTTGAGTATATTTTTGTATTTATTCTAGAGGGCTTACTAATGGCTTATATAATTTATTTTTTATGTACGCTGGCGATATGCTAGTGGCTATAAAGAGTAACCAAAAAATTGCCAAGCTTAAGGCATTGTTGAACAGTGAATTTGCCATAAAGGATCTTGGAATTAAGAAAATCCTTGGTAAAGAAATTCACCTTGTTAAGAAGGCTAGAATTATGGTTGTCTCGAAAGGGATATCTGCAAAAGGTGTTCGAGAGATTCAGTAAGCAAGATGCAAAATCGATTCGTATACCTCTTGCAAATCACTACAGAGTTTCTTCATAGTTATGTCCTAGCTCAAAATAGGAAACAAAGTGCATGTAAATGGTGTCATACGTGAATGCAATTGGGTATTTTATATACCTAATGGTTTACACAAGGCCTAACATATCTCGTGTAGTTAGCATATGAGTAGGTACATGGTAAATCTAATAAAGGAGCATTGAAGTGCATTGGAGTGGATTTTTAGGAATCTAATAGGCACTTGTGATGTTGGAATCATGCTTGATAAGGAAGAAGCTTCAGTAGATGTCGTGGGACATGTTGATGTTGACTACACAGGGAAAATTAATTTAAAGAAATCCATGGTAGTGTTTTCTCTTGTTGATAGTTCTAATACTAGAAGTCTACACTCCAGGATACAGTTGCATTATCTTCTAAAGAGACAAAGAGTATATGGCAATGGCCAAGGCAATGAAAGAAACAATTGGCTTAAGGAGCTGGTTAGTAAGCTTGATTTCATTAATGGATTGTGATAGTCAAAGTGTCATTTATTTAGCTAAAAATCAAGTGTACAAGTGTAGGGACAAAGTGCATTGATGTGCCATATCATATTGGATTTGAGAATGGTTAGCTTTAGGTGATATATCATTGCCAAAGACGAATATTAATGGGAGTGTGTAACGACCCAGGTACATTACTAACTCAATAACTTGAATAAAAAGTCTAACAACGTGACCCAAAAGCTTAAACCCAAATTATTAATAATAACCCACAATTTTGATTATATATCAGTCTTATTCTCTATCGCCCACCAATATAGGATGAGATATCACAATATTCCCCACTCAAATACGTGTGAAAGATAGAAAATAAGACAGATATATAATAAAATTTGTAGACTACTACTAATAACTTGGGCTTAAGCTTTTGAGCAGCGTTGTTAGGCTCTTTATTTAAGTTATTAGATCAGTAGTCCACTTAAGTCGTTACAAATAATATCAAAGTCAACATTGATTTTCATGTAGGGCTCCATGGCAATGTGTATAGAGAAGAAAAGGTCCAGAGAGGGGTAAAAACCACGAGGTTATACACCTTATGCATGCTAATGGGTTAGTTTGTGTTCACTAATGGCCTGCTATCCACACCCTAACCAGGAAAAAACTTAGGTTACGTAATTAGGGCGACGCGTATTTGAGTGAAAGATATTATGACATCTCATCCCACATCAGTGGAAGATAGACAATAAGACTAATATATAATGAAACTTGTGGGCTACTACTAATACTTGGGTTTAAGTTTTTTGTCAGTGTTGTTAAACTCTTTATTCAAGTTATTGGGTCAGTAGTCTATTTGGGTCGTTACAAAATGCATTTGATATGTTGACAAAATTAGTTCCTCGAAACAAATTCGAGTGTTGCTTTGACTTGTTTCGTGCTCTTTCTTGTTGATGAGTTGGAATGGTGGAGCACGCAAACCTACCAAAGGTATGCATCATGCAAGTTGAGACATTTACAAGTTTTATTTAAGACGGTTTTAATGCAAAATAAGGTAGAGACTGTTGGACGAATACCTGGTGGTCTCGGTTATTATTTGTCCTAATGGATCCCATGGGGATCTAAGTAATCTTGCAGGAGCGGGCTTTATAGCACTTTTTAGGTTAGTTTTTTAGGTTCAACACTTATACCAATATGACAAAAACATTTGATCATTTTCTTAACTATTGAAAAAGCTATTGATTTTTTCAGTTTTTAAGGAAGGCCTTGGCTTCTTAGAAAGATATAGCCACCATAGACCAGCTCTCCATCTCCATAGGGCTATGATCAGGCTAGGATACATGCCATCTAGAGATCTAGTTGTATAAATGTATAGAACCCTAATGTCGTGTAGGGTTGAGAAGAAAGTAAAAAACACTTAAGAGACACTCTTTGAGAGTTAAGAGAAACTTGTAAGTTTTGTAATCCTTATTACTTATAGTAAATGTTTTCTCCTTTGCTATCATAGACGTAGGCAGACCGTTGAATTACGTAATTTTTGTGTTCATTATCTATTTTTTTTATTGTATTATTGTTTGTCCATTAATATTGCACATCAAAAATCAATAAGTTTGTCTTCAATAAAATTTAATCATCAAGATGTATTTGATACCTTCTATACAAAGAACTAGCATCGCAAAGATAAAGGATCTAAAACTTTGAAATCTAGGTGACTTTATTAAGTAATCAAAACTTTCTTTGTTTAGGGTTTGCTCAATTATTAGGAATGAGAAAAGTACCCAACTAACATCCTTTACTAACAATGACTAACATGTCACAAAAATCAAAAAAAAATTGTATGCAAAACAAATGCTTAAGCATTTAGCGGAGAAATTTGTCGCGTATACTAATCCATTATATATCTAAGCAATGTGAGACGAATATCTAAGACTGTTTTCATGTTTAGTCACTTTTTAGGCCTATTACGTGTAGACTCTTTTTGAGTTTATTGTCATTTGCAAACTTTTTTTGGGTTTGTCAATATGGGTTATAGACTTTCTATTTTAATGTGAGATTGAATGATACCTACTCTAATAACATGACAAAACTTAAACCATTGGGTGGAAAGCCTCCTAATGTTTATATTAAGTGATCACCCTTTTTGTTTTGAACAACAAAAGCAAATGTATTACTCATTAAAATAGGATTAAAAGGGAATAAGTCTACCCGTAAACCAAAAAGTTGGAGAGAGACAACCAGAAGGAGAAGGGGGAACAAAGCACCAACCGCAGCAACTGAAACAAAGCAAAACAGAGTGCAACTCCCAGCTCCAAAGCCTACGGGTAACTCATAGGTTTTAAAGTTCCATTACATCACGGCCCTGCTTCACGACCACAGATGGACCAAAAGGGGGGTGGATAGGGGCGGATGCCTCCCCAAGATTTTAAAAAAACTTACTATTATAATAGTATTAGTTCAAAATATTTCATAATTATATAGGTTCGTCCATCTAAATTTTTTTTAAAATTTTAATATATGCTCTCTTAAAATTTTATAAGAACAATTTGCCCCTCCTAAGTTAAAATTCTGTGTTCGTCCCTGTTCATGACTTCACCTAACCTCCAGAATATTCGATCATCTATCTCTCATCCGCTAACATTCTCTTCCTCATCTTTGCTTTGACAATGCTTTTAGATGTAGGCCCCTCACTTCGCGAATTCTATAGATGATTTCTTCTACTGAAATCTCCGACATCCCAAGTTTTGTTTTGACCCAAAAAGCCATTCAAAGTTTAACCAGGTCCATCGTACCTTCCTAATCTACTCAGGATTTCTTAAATTGGATTTTGTTTCTCTCCAACCAGATCGACCATATGATTGCGAAGAAAAGAGCCTTCCATAGTTGACCCTCTAGGTTTTTGAAAGGAGTACCAAACCACCAACTTCTCAAGCCCTTAAGATTGGCGTGGGATACCCAATGCATCCCCCACCATTTCAGGGCACCACACCAAATCTTCCATGAGAACTGACATCGAACCATTAGATGATCCACTGTTTCTTCCTCGACACCACATAGGACACAGCTCGAACTTCCACTACTTAAGACAATCCTTCGCTTGACCAAATTGTATTTGGTTGCAATACCTCCTAATAAAGCCTTCCAGCAAAGAATCTTGCATTTTGGTGGTACAAGTTGTTTCCAAATGCTGTTAGTTGTCTCAAGAATCCATCATTTCCATCTGCATGCTGCCTAAAAAAAGATTTTGTTGAGAAGTATTCATTTGGATCTCCCTTCCAAATTAGCCTATCCTCCCTATCAGTGCACATAATCACTTTCTCCACTAAACTCATTATTGATTTCCATTGTTCATTCTCCCAGCCAAAAATGGATCTTCTAAAGAATTTACCACTTATAACCTCCCTTGAGATGCCCAGAGGCATTCCACATACTATGGCATGAAGGTGGATGACTTTGTCGTTCGAAATATTATACAGCCTCTCAAAGGATTCACAAAGAGCTCTGCTTCCCATCCATACGTCCCTCCAAAACCTGATTTGTTTACTCCCCCTGCTTTTAATCTGAGGCTTTTCATGAGAATGTCTTTGGATATTTGGTTCTTGGACTTGCCTAGATCAGAGATAGCCTTCCATATGGCCGAAAACTTCCCCCTCCTATTCTGTGATGGTAGCCATTCGTCCAAGTGATTACCCATTACACCCAAATAATGTGAAAGTTCTAGAAGATAACAGAATCTTCCAATGCTACAATTATTGACCTAGAATTTTGAAGAATTAGCTCATGAATATAGAAAAAACAAAAAAAATGTAAAAAAAAATAAAGAGATTTCAAAAACTACTTTTGCCTCCATTTAGTAGGGCGTCGCAATATATATATATATATATGTATATGGATAAAATCTAGATCCACCCAAATTAATAGTTAATTTTGAGAATTTATAGAAAAACAAAAATTATGTATAAAGTGAAGATGTGATATATGTGGTGGTACTGCTCATGCAGTCTAAGCTGTCCTTTGCTCCACATATCTCGAGGATTCAAATCTTGGGGTCTCCTCTTCCCCACTTTATTATCTCAAAAAAAAAGATATAATACTATTTAATTAAATATGGAGGAAATACAAAAGTTTTACCACATAATATTCACAAATAAATTAGTTTATATGTCTTTCATATAAAACAAGGTCAGATGATTTCAATGAGAGCACTCCCTTTATGGGGTTCTTTTTCTTAGTATTTTTTTCTCTCAAGACTTTATTCAAGACTTTTGGGGTGAGATTAAAATATGAAACTCACATAGCAAATGGGCATATACATGTGTATATTTATTTGAAAGCGCAAGGTTGCATTCCTAATTGGTTATAGGTGATTAATTATTTGGTGTTGGGAGGTAATCCATTTAATTTCCAGAATAACTGTATCTTATTCGAATATTTAAAAAGGAAATCTTGAAAGACATGCAAGGGTTTAATAAAAAGTGGTAATAAAATGGTTAAATCTATCATAAAATGCATGAAAATGAAATTTACCTACCATCACTCTGAATCTTTTGGGTTGTTTTATTCATTCTATTTATTTATGCACTGCAATATGCTTACCACGACTCCCTTCAACACAACTATATATAAAATGCCATCAAAATATGTACCAATGTTATATAACAAGAACGAACAAAAACAACAACTAAGATAAACCACTATATCTGCAGTGTTCTATGACAAACGATAAGAATTTTGAAAGTGTGAGTATGAAATTTATATAGCCTTGTACATAATGTATATTGCCACCCGTCCCACATAGTACTCCTTCCTGTTTGGATATGGCCTTAATCTTAACACCTTCAATTGTTTTCAAAAAAATTATATATATACACTTTCCAATGTCTTATGTGTTTCATAAAAACCTTGTCTTATATATCTATTTACTTTTAAATTGTTATTCTCCATGTTTTGGTTTCCATGCATATCTGTCATGCTTCATAAAATGAAAGCATAATGCTACATTTTTTGGTATTTTTATCCTGTTTGTTTTAGTTGTGAAGTCTAGATGAGTGATGGCAATATTTGACCATTTTGTAAGTTATTCTTAGCGACTATTATTTGATGCTATAGTAGTGGAATTAAGGCAAAATGTCATTTTTCTTATTATGCATTTGGTTAATTGCTATCTAATGCGATCGCTAAGAACTATTTGTTTGTTGATTTAACGTTGAATAGCTCGACTCTTTGTACAATTATTCAATATCATTGTTGATCTTAATATCTCTTCCAATGCCAGCTGCCTATAGGGCAACGAAAGGAAGGTTGGATTGAACAACCGAGGAGGCGCGAAAATGGAAGACAAGATAAAGTAGTTGAATTTATTTTCCATTTGAACTTGTTCCCTTTTGAATACAACATGAATCATGCACATGCCTTTTACTAAGTTACTTATTGTGATTAAGAATAGTTACCCTTAAAACATTTTCACTATGAAATCTCGTAGTTTATTTTAGCAATGAGAAGCAGAAAATATTTTTCCTCATTTATGTTTCTCACATTAATTTATTAGTTTAGGTTATTGAAATTTTATTAGTAAGGAGAAAGTAATTGCAGTTTTGAATAAGCTACTTTTTTTTCTTGCAATCTTCTACAAAATTTGCTCTTTTCTTTTATTTCAATGTCCACCGACATCTTTTGAAAAAGAAAAAATACATCATTCTAGCATCCCAATTGATAGCATTTTTCGAAAACACCTATCAATTAAGATACTGTTGTGTTTCTAAATCCTCTAGGACTATTATTAATGACTAGGTTTTTTGAAAACACCTAGATCACTTCATGCAACGTTTTCATTATAAATCCTTCATGTTTATAAAACAAAATTACTCACTTTCTTTGAACTTACAATTACTCACAAGCACAATTAGTATTTCATTGCAGTACTATTATCATCTCAAATCAAATGAGATGTGTAGATCACTTGTTGAGGTGTATGATTTTATCGAGAATGGAATTCCGATACGTTTTCTGAAGAAAATGAGAAAGAAACCAGAAGGTGTTTCTAAATCAGAAGGTGGTTCTAAGGTAAGTAGGCCTTATGTACTTGACATCAATTTGAAAGGTAAATTTAGTTGCTCATCATTTTATGTGTGTATTGTTGACAGTTGTATTTTTTTGGGTACAGACAAAGAAGATAAGAGGAGCTTCACTGCTAAAGAAAACAATTGTTGGTACTTATAACCTTCAAACTAAAATGGTTTCTCTGAATGCAACACCACAAGTGGTTGAGAAGTGTCAGCAACCACCACTTGACAACATTCTCAGCATTGGTAATGAAGAGGAGGCTAGAAGCGGTAATAGTAATTGTGCACTTTAACTTTATGGAGTCAAAGATGTTTGTCTATTTTTCTAATATTTTCACTATATTTGAGGTTCTTTGTGTTTACAGGAAATCAAGAAAAGAAATGTGAAGAAAATTCGACAGGAAGAGAAACCAACTTTGGAAAAGCTGACAAATTTGCAGATGCTGCTTCCTCAGCTCCTCATGACAACGGAGCTGTCGTCCCATACATGGTCTTCGAGTTTCTTTAAAAACAATCAAGCACTTTCCTATGGATAAACTATTGAAACCTCATAAACTTAGCATATAAACTTATTTGGGTTGTTCATCTGGTGACTATAAAAGACACATGACAACATTAACTATATATTTATGCTGAAGTTATGGTTTTCTTATGCACCGTTCATTTTGTTATCTTTCAAACTAGAGATATTTACAACGTTTGTTTACATTAGAATTTAAAGTCGTTAATTAGAACTTTGTTTCTTTTATTTTTTTGACACAAAGGCCTTGTGGCATGATTTTCAAGGGAAGAAGGTCCTGGTATGACCCAACTCATAGTACCCCTGCTGTGAGGATTTTTTTCATTTTAAGTAAATTTTTATAATTTAATTAGAATCGTTCATTATTTTATATTTGATGAGTAGTTAATTTATTTAGAAAATCATGTCAATTGAATATTGTTATCCATATGATCGAAGCATATTTGTTTTCAGATAAAATAACCAATTTATAAGATTTGGAAAATAAAATATAAGCTGAATGTGCACTGATCATATAAATAACAATGTCCGATTAATCTGAATTTTATATACAAACTAACTATTTATTAAATATAAAATAATAAACGATTTCAATTAAATTAAAAAAATTCCCTTAAAATATAAAGAGACTCACAGCAATAAACCTTTTGCCTATTTTCAATCATTATTAGTAACATATTAATAACCTGTTGTACCTAAAACAAGCTTTCTAACGCTTTTATCTTCTCAAAATACAAGAAGCTCTTTCTATTTTATTTTCCATATTGTACTAGTTACAACTATTTCTTGTATACCTTTGTACTATTCTGATCAACTTATTTAAGTAATTTCCTTTAAGGTAATTGGTTTCATGTGCGAAGTTAAGAGAGACATGCTAATCTCTTTTTGGTAAGATTTTGAGCTATTATGGATTCGCCATGATTAGCGAACATCTATAGTTATGAAAGTATAATTAAAACATAATTATCATAGATAAGGCAATCAGCATTGTATACACCAATATTCCAAATGGGAGGCTTGGAAAATAAATATTCATCTCAATAGACATCTTTGATAGTATAGATTTATTCGTAGTGATTTGAAATAATTTGTAAAATTGAGTTAGTCATGACCTATGTGGTTTTAATAATCCTACCTTTAAAATGATTCTTAAAACTTTATTTTGTCCTAATTTAATTTTTCAAAAATACAACCTTGTAGTTGTGCGAAAGATGGGCCTAATACATTTTCCATTGGCACTCCTGAACCCTTGAATATCATTTTTAGGATTTCTCAGTACCTTGTAAAATTAAATTGGGTGGGGACATGTTTTTCTTTTCCTTTTAAACCAAACCTTTTTTGAAACCAAAACAATCGAATACCTATAGATGGTGACTCTGTTGGGGATGCCAAGAGCTTAACATGATGAAATGAGTTTGGGTACTAAATTTTTTTCTTTAAATCAGTTTTTCTTTGCATATGCATTCGCATGTATCTTTAGAAACCCCTTTCTCAGCATTACTTGATATCCTCTGTAGCTTGCTACCTTGAGGTAATGTCAAGGAAGCGAGCAAGCCAACCAGCTTTGTACCCTCATCTTCCGTATAATAAAAAAGTAATTGTGTACTATTTGATTGCTACCTGCACAATTTCGGTGGCAATGAGAGATATATTCTAACTTTTGCTGGGAGGTACCTTACGAGATTGCCCGTTCTTTCTGCACATAGAAACTTTGCAATCTTCCAAATTAGGACATGGAACCTTTACTTAAGACACGGTTCCTTTTTGGAAAGGGCTTATGAACTTGCATGTACTGCCTGTCAAGGAAATTATATGTACGGAAATGAATGAACATGAATGACCGGTTCTAAATTTGAAATCAATAAAGAAAAAAAGATTCAAATTTGAAATTTGTCAAAAAGGCAGTATTTGACTTGAGATTAGATTCGGATTTGAAATCAATTAGAAAAGGCAAATTTAAATTTGAAATCTTTCAAAAAAGGAAGTGTTTGGTTTCATATTGGATTCTAGTTTGAAATCAATCAAAAAAAGCAAGTTTAAATTTAAAATTTGTCAAAAAAAGAAAGTGTTTGAATTGAGACTATAGATACTAATTTGAAATCAACTATATTCAAATTTGGTTGTAGGATTAATGCTCTAGTGATCATGTTTTGGTAACCGCATTTAGTGCTGCATGACGGCGTCTTATGTGTGGTGCTTATATCATCTTGTGGTCTCACCATTTATTTTTAAACAGTAAACATGGGATGTCACGTCATGTGATATTCAAATATGATTATCAAAATATGATTATCATAGCATTACTTTTCTTATTGATCAAACACAACAGCAAAAGAGAAGTGATGGAAATTTGCCAATTAGGGGGCTTTATTTGGTGGGAACATTGCATTTTGTACTTCAATTAATGTTGTTTGAATGTCTCTTTTGATTGATTTATTTTTAAATCTTGTAACTATTTTATTATTTTCAAATGGATGAGGATAAGACTGTAGGATTGGATTCCTTTACCAACATCCAATCTCGCATAACCCTAATTTGCTACTCATTTTTTGATTCCTAATCTCTTGAAGATGCTCTGAAGAAACCTCGAAGTTCATCATGATCTTGAAATCATGCATTTAGGCAATTTGGGTTGTCACTGAAAGGTTTTTTTTTTTTTTTAACAGCAAAGATCAAATATATTAGTTAATAATAAAAGTGTTACATGCAAAGATTACTCCCCCTATACCAAGTAGTTGGTGAGGCATCAATATTATGATAAGGAAGAAGCAACGGCTAAGCATTTTGCAAGGCGTATGAAAAAGCTAAAACACCTCCCAACCCGAGGTTCTGCTGGAATAATTTCCACAAGCCAAAAGCCACAAGCTGCTGCTTCTCTCGCAACCAACCGCTGCTGTTGCTGCAATTATGGCTGGGCCCAAAAGTTCCGATGCTAACTGGTTTCCACCGCGTAATTGCTTCAACACTTCGCTTCCAAAATATCATTCCATCAGCCATCCACTGCTAATGCTTGGACCCATAATTGCTTCTCCCCACAGGCCAACTGCCAAGACCGCAAGTCCACATATTGCAATTCGCATTACAAAATGAGCCATTCACTGCTAATGCTTGGACCCATGATGCCATTCTTATCTTGATCAAGTCCAGTAAATCGTGCCAATCTTGCCTCGTTTTGTCAAAATGAGCCTTATTTCTCGCTAACCATATGGTTCACACCACTGCGAAGATTAAGGATTTCCACAATTGCTCCTCAAAGTTTCTGTATGGAGAGTCAAACCACCAAAGCATTTGACTATTAAAATTATTTGGATAGGCCCAACATGATCCCCACCATTTGAGTATAGCATTCCAGATTCTCCATGAGAATACGCAACCTACCAGTAGATGAGATTTTATTGTACAGATTAATTTTTACAACTTATTTACAAAAATAACTATGAATGTACTTTATGAAAAATATAAGAGTGAGTTGATGAGGTTTATAATAAATAAAATCTGCTTATATTATCTCTAACTTGACAAAATAATTACTTTTATAAAAAATATATATAATAATAATAATAAAAGTTATATATGGTTTTAATGTCAAAATCATTATTAAAAAGTAGTATAAGATAATATTAACTAAAGTTATCATATTACAAGAAGAAAATACAAGAGTAGAATTGAATTAAATAACTTTTAAACATATAATTGAATGTTATTCCTTTACTTGTTATCTATATTTGAAATTATTAAGCGAAATTAACTGATTGATTTATGTAAACGTCAAGAGAGTCATTTGATATCTGAGTTAGTTTTTATTTCACATTAATACTCAGCATGCCATAAATGTAATGAAAATGATAATGAAACATAATGATCATAAAAGTGAAAATGAAATGGAAGAATCTAATGAGTAAGAATTATCGTTTAAACAGTGTCCCGGCCGCTGGGGACAATAAACGTACCAGCGAAACGAGGTAATATGAGTGGAGCCACGGCCAGGTGGTTATATAAAATGATCATATCCACCATATTATATCGTATTGTCGCTCCCGACTAATTGTTGGTAGAACCGTTAGATCATATCATTCTAAAATTGTAAAATTAGTAATAATTCAGATATCAATGAGTTCACACTAACTTTGCTAATTGATGTTATTTTTAATATGTCAAGTGATGCATAAAAGAAAATTTTTTTGCTGAAAAGTGTTCATGCTCTGCTTGTAGCAACTTTAATGCACAGCTAGTATACTCTGGAAATTTTTAAAACGAAATTGTTAGAATTGTAAATGAAATTTTCTTTTTATGATAATGAAATTCGTTTATTTCTAAATTCTTCTATTGTTTGGAAATGAGAAATCTTCTAAACAAATATTTAAAAGAAAAAAGAGAAACTTTGGAATAATTTTGATTCACTAATCAATCATTAACGCTATATATGAAAATAGTTCATGACATGGATCTTGAGCTTGATTGTGTGCTAAAGTATTATCTCTTTCAAGTTGTGGTACTTTGAATTCAAAGCAAGCATGAAAGAAAACTTTTTATTTATCACCTATTTTGACTCCTTAATTGGAAAAGATGGAAAGCATATGAATGTACTCGAGATGAAACTAAAATTAATTGAGTTAATAATTTAAAATTAATAATTAATCTGTAGTCATCCTAGTTAAGTTATTAATTTGTTGAAACAAAATCAAAAAGTTTTCAATGTTTAGCGACGAATTATTTGTTGCGATTGATTTTTTTTCCTTGTAATGATCACTAAAGATCATAAAGATCCATTGAGAAGGAGCACATTTGATGCATTGTGTTTGGAATAGTTTTTTTTTTTAAGGCTTTTTTACTTTTTGGCTCTTTTTATTAAAAAAAATATATGTAAAAAAATATTTTAAAAAATTAACTTAAATCAAATCAGTAAATTTTTTTAAAGACTTTTAAGCAAAAAAATCTTTAAAAAAAACTATGCCAAACATATTATTAAGTAAACAACACTCAATAAGCAGTTAAAGTAGTTCAAGACTCGCAACAAAAACTTTCAAGAGATGATAATCTCCATAAAAACAAACACAAACACTTTTATTTTTACTTGGTAAGTATATACATCACTTACCAAATAAATTTACACAACACTTGTTACCAGTTAATAGTTGAAAAGAGATAAAGAGAAAGGAAACTATAATCTCATTATTAACGCCAAACAGTTGCAAATTGTGAAGCCTCTCCATTGAGTTAAACTCCGGGAATTAAGAGTTTCTTTTTTGTCTTTAATCCAGCAGTTCGGTGCTCTTACAGCAGAAAAGCCCGACACTCTCCATTTCGTTAACAAGTTTCAGAGTTTCCATCGGAATAGTAAATGGTGCAGCCCTTGCCGGCTAAGCAGCAGTTGCAAGCTGCCTTGAGCCTTTCAGTTGCAGAGGACTCGCAGATCATGTATTCCGCAACCCGGCAGTAGAGTGGGCAAGCTTTGGCAGTGGCGTACTCTGGCTTTATCCCCGACCATAACACACCTGTTGTGAGCAAAGATTTTTTTTTTCATGAACAGGTGCAAGAAAAAGAAATGAAAATAGGTCTTAGGTCCAGTTTGAGATTCTAATTAAAGAAGCTGATTTATTTTTTTAAAAGAGAGAAAACAGCTTTAAGTCATATTAGTTGGTTTTCCAAAATTGTTAAATAACCTTTTTTTACTTCTTTTTTCAATATATATATATATATATATATATATATATATTCACATTCTTAATAATTCAGATTTTTTTAAATAAAATGACTCTGATATCCTATTATTATAGAAAATCAACTATACTCTCCAAATTAAATATAAATATCTCAAAACATTACTGACTTAAAAAAAAGCATATTATTGTAATTTTAAAATATTATGTGAACGATGTTATGTGGTATTTTTAATAAATAAATTATCATATTAATTCACACTGTGTGAGTTATCTCTTAATTATATCTTAACCATCTAACAAAAATAAATTATTATGCTCTGAGCATAAAATTTATTATCACAATATATATTAGATGGAAATATCATATATAATTGTCGCACAATATTAGATATTTGAAAATATCAATGAACTCTGCATAATATATTTTTACACAAGTGATTACTTTTAGATTGACGTTTTATTATCTTTCGGCTAACTAGTTAACAAGTAATAAAAATACCAGCCCTCACTAAATCTCTCAACTTAAAATTGATCTCATGACAAAATTATTATTTCATTCTATTATTCATTTCAATAGACCAAGCATAGCCTTAAAAAAAAAAGAAGCAAGAAGGGCATTGCATTACCATATACAAGAAGAAGAACCAGGACACCAACTCTTTTAGCTGCCATCCTCAATTTCTGGCCTTGGTTTGGAGGTAGGGTTAGGTTAATTTGAGTATTTATACCTGACAAGAAACATATAATAGAGGGAAATGCTGATTATGAAAATGAACCAGCTTTGAATCAAATCTAAATGTATTATAAATTCGACATATAATTAATCAAGGAAGTAAATCGAATGAAGCAAGACACTTCAAAAAAAAAAGAGAGAAATGTGAAAAGAAAAAAAAAACTTATACAAAAAAAATCAAATTTTCACACAAAAAAAAAACCAATAACTTCTACGAATAGAGAATAAAAATCTCTACACATATATTATTAAAAAATATTACAAATAAAACTTGACAAACAAGTGGCAAAAGTTAAATTAATCATCATACAATGCATATCACTGCTTTTCTTTTACAACCAACTATAACGACATTGTTAAAAGGCTAACTAAAAGCCCTAAAAGCCATTCGTGGCAATTTAGACCTAAAAATCAAAATGAAATACAAATTACACACAAATTAAAGTAAAAAAAAAACGAATTAGAGGCCGAAAAAGGAGAAGAAAATCTGGAGAGAGGAAGACCAAATTATTTACCGCCAGTGCTTTCATTCCTCGAGTCAAAAAAAAATCCTGACTTTTAAGCAGGAAAAGGGCGACTGCGAGATCGAGGACTCGTAGTTTTGAACCGAGGTAGATATGATTTCTTTTAGTGTCATAATCAACTCCACAGTTCAAAGTATACCGAAAGGTTTCAATAAAGGGTATGGCTTCTCTCATATCTTCAATTGGATTGGAGAGGTTAGGTTTTGTTTTTCTGAGTTTAAAATGTATTTATTTTAATAGTTTGAGTTGCTTATTTTATTATTTTAAATATATATATTATTATTATAAAAAATTATTTTGATCGAATATCGATAATTACCTTAATAAATTATATATGGGTTGATAAAATGAATAATAAAATAGAAATTAGAGTTTATTTTTATTAATGCAAATGTGATTTGCTAAGACAGTTATTAATATTCGATCAATTTTACTTTTTACAGTAATAATATAAACGCTTAGAACAATAAAATAAATGGTAAATTACACAGACCCTCCTGAGATTTCTGACAAAAACAGAAATTCTCCTGTGATTTTAAAAATTATACTAATACCCCCTCAGGTTTGATTTTAACATCAAATACACACACCCGTTAAAATTTTAACGAAAATTATTCCAAATTCACCCCTAAACC
>JAOTRH010451581.1:0-30400 GCA_034768845.1 Heliamphora exappendiculata | reverse complement strand
AGTCTTAGACACCTCTTCAGGGTGGTGGAACTCTAACCGGGATGAGTGGCTGGTCTGCAGGGGGCTCTTCTACGGGTTTCATTATTACCGTGTAGATGTACTTCATAAAGTGTTTTCTTCGGGCTATTTATTTGGCGAGAGGGTCCGGAGATAGTGATAAACTACTAGTTGTAGTTCAGCTCGGGTGAGGTGAGGGTTGTAAGTCAAGACGGCCTCAATCATTTCCACCAATAGGTAGGTCGCCTTACCCAGGTCGCGATCAAACTCTCGGAGTGCATAGGGGTTCATCTTACAAGGAAACAAGAGAATGGTGTCAATTTTAAGTAAACTGTTGGTTCAAAAGTTTCAAGTCTAGAGCAATGATAATTAAAGGGGTCTAGCCAGTCTAAAAGTTCAAGTCTCAGAGTCTAAGCCTAGGTCAACGGTCACGTGGGTAAGGGTTGAACATAATCTCTAATACCATACTGTGATGCCCCGAATCTTGGGAGCATCTAGAGTGACAATTAACTAATAGGGCTGCAAAAATTAAATAACAATAATACCTATGCATGCCAAAAAGCAGATATTATAGAGTTATATAGTACAGACCCAACTAAAATCTTTTTAGAGTACATCGAAATAATACAAGAAATAGATGGATAACTACAAAATTGGTACTACGTGGCCGAGGAAGGCTGGGATGAAAGTGAAAAACTCTTAATCAAGACTCTATGTCCGCATCCACGTACTCGTCAATAAGTTCTTCTAGCTCTTCGGAACTTGGCATGGAATGCTAGAGAAATTCACACCAACATACAAATATTTCTCATATAACAGGTCAAAACATGACAGATAAATTAGCAGGTTAATCATGATAGTGATTATGATGAGAAATGATGCAACAAATTTAATTTTCTAATCCAATGAAAACTTAAGTTATTCTAGGTTCTCCCATGTGAGACCCTGACCCATTTTTTTGGCGTTTTTCAACGCACGTTTATCGTTCTTGTTGCGGCATGTTTTTACGTGTTTTGATGCATGATCGGGTTTAGATATGCATGTGGGGTTGGTTTCCAGGGCTGTTGGCTGTTGTGGCACGGGTTTAAAAAACAAGAAGATATTTTTCGTGGCTTATAAATATCTAGCCATAGATATTTTGGTGGAGATATTTTTCAAAACTTAAGAGCCAAGTTTTATTTTTCAAACCAAAAGTTCTACCTTCTCTCTAGATTCTTAGGGGCCCAGGGCTCGGTTATCGATGATCCAATGGCGGATCCTTAGTCTCCTCGTGGTGGGCTACGCATTCATCCAGACGGAATTTTATTCTGACAAAGTTTGTTTTTGCACGTGGTTCGAGATGTCGAGTTTTTAATTCAACGATGTAGGATCCTAGACTCTTATATCTTATAAGGGTTCTACGTGAAATCTTGTGTGTTTTTACCGCACGAAAATGCATAAAAAGTTGGTTTATGTTTCGATAAATTGATTTATAAGTTGGGTTTTTGGTTTAAAATCGTTTAGGGTGTTTTTGGTTGGATGGAATCGGGTTTGGAGTGTTTCTCTCAGGGTTTTGTGGTAGTTTTGAGCTTGTGTATGTACATGGGTTGTTAAAGGTGTGTTTGGATGGTTTAATTTGAGGTTGAGAAGCTTTTTCGTAGCTTGGGTTTGTTTTCCACCGTCGCCTGTAGCTTATTCTGAAATTTAGAAAATTTAGATTTTTGTGTTGAGCACGCTGTGGCTGAACTCTCGGTTGTTTTGTGTCGACATCATTTTCTGTTTGTGTCGACACCTTTTGATGTTGGTGTCAACACATTTTCTGTTTGTGTCAACACATTTTTTCCTTCTGTTGGAGTTGTGCATTCTGTTGCTGTTTGTGTCGACACCTTCGCTGGTTGTGGAACCCTTTTCTTTTGGTCATATCTCTCTCATTCGGACTCGGAATTGGGTCGTTTTTGTGTTCAAATTGAAGCCCTGAAAGTCTTCTTTCCGATGAAACCTTTTTCTCATCAAAATTCTTTTTTTTGAAAATGTTATAATCAAAATAGTGAGGATATGTCAAAATTTCTTAATCATTTTTCACCCATTTTTGGCCGAACGCTTTGGAAAAGGTTATCTTTCATTCTTGTTGGCCGTGTTAGGCGCATGTCGACATCGTGAACTTATGTTAGGCGCGTGTGGGCATCGTGAGCTTGTGTTAGGTGCATGTGGGTGTCGTGGGCTTGTGTTAGGTGCGTGTGGACGTCGTGGGTTTGTGTTGGGCGCGTGTGGGCATCGTGGGTTGTGTAGGGCGCATGTGGGCATCGTGGGTTTGCGTTAAATGTGAGTGGGTCCGTGTTGGCCGTATCGAGCATGTGTTGTTGTTTGGGTGGTTTGATTCTTGGTTTTCAATTGGTGTTCAATGGTATTCAGTTGATTGATTATGGGATTAATCAACTGAAATACCATTGGATTCCTTTCGGGGTTCGATTGGATGTGTGGTGGCTTCGGGAGTCGTGTTGTGGCTTCGGGTGTTGGTTTAGGTGCCGTCCTCGGGGTGACGTGCACGAGTAGATGTGGTTGTGGTGCACGGTATGGTACGCGGTGTTTGTTTTTCATTGGATGTGGGGCGTGTTTGGGCCCGTGGCACCTTTGGGGAAAGGGTGGTGTTTTGTGACGTCGTGGTTTGAGGGGTTTAGAGTTGGACTTTGGGTTAGGCTTGGTTTTATGGGTTGTTGGTTGTCCATGTGAGTGGATGTCGGGTTTTGGTAGGTGGCGTCGTGATGTGAAGTTATATATGGCTATATGCGTTTATAACTAGTTATGTGCATTTATAACTCTAGTTTCTTTATATGTGGATTATGTAAGGGGAATTACATGGCTTTGATAGCGTTATGTGTAACGTGGTTATGCTTTAAAACTCAGTGTTACAGCTATTCAAAAATGTCTGTGCACTTAAAAAAATGAATTTCTTTGTGAACAGTATATATCTACACATGCATACGCATATAGATACTCTCCATATAAAACAAAAGAAGATGTGACAGTATGTGCAGTAGTTCATTCTCTTTTATGTTGAGTTGTCCTAGTATATTACCTATAAATAAGTTTTAGAGGTCTCTCATTTTTCAGTTTTTGGAATGAGAGCTTAGACTTTATAAAATTTCTCTCTAAATAAATTCTGAATTTGATTGCATCAGTATCAGAAGTAGCATTCTTAAGCCAAATGGGAGCCGCCGAGCAATTGAAAAAATTAAAACAAATTGATTTATCTTGGTGGGAATTGAAAAAATTTCAAGTTTTTGGATTCAGAGCTTAGACTCTATAAAATTTTTCTCTCTAAATAAATTCTGAATTTGATTGCATCAGTATCAGAAGTGGCATTCTTAGACCAAATCACGACCGCCGAGCAATTGAAAAAATTAAAACAAAATTGATTTATCTTCGTGGGAATTGAACCTTGATGCTCGGGGGCAACTGGACTTCAATCACTTTAAATACAGAAGAAAACCAAGTGTCCACACAAACCCATTTGCAGAGAAGGGGCTTTTATTTTCCTTATATTCAACACACACACAAACCCATTTCAACACACACACACACTCTCTCTCTCTCTCTCTGAACTAGTTTGCAATGAGAGAGATCAGTGAGAGGACTTACCGGCGGTGAACGGAGGTGACGAAAACATAGGGAGGCACGACGATGACCGAGGCAGAGATTGGGCCAAAGATGATCAAGGCAGAGAGGAGATTGAGGCGAGTTTGCCGTGAGAACGTGGGTCGAGTCTGCGAGGAGATTAAGGCGAGCTCGTCACGAGAACATTGGCCGAGTCTGCGAGTTCGCAATGGTTAGGGTTAGGGTTTCTCTAGCGAGTTCGCCATGAGATCGGGGTAGTACGAGAGTGAAAAGTAGAGAGGACCGGCGACGGCCGAGATGCGACGTGCGAGCAGCGGATGAAACGTGATGGCGTCGATGTGAGAGAGGTGTGACCGCTGAGGGATTGCATGAGAGAAGCCGACAGCGATGTCAGACATACCTGAAGGAGGAACAGAGCCATGAATGAAAGAGGCAGCGACATGGTTTGGTGGAGAGCATTAGCCGTTCGATGAAAGATGGAGAGGCGCCAACCGTTGGATCATCAAAGACAAATGTCACGTCAACCCTCCTAATTTTTTATATAGATATTTTTTTTTCTCAAATCTCCTAAAATATTCTATTATTATTATTATTATTATTATTATTATTATTATTATTTTGATATACACAAATATTCTTAATTACAAAAACCCTTCTTATTTAATTGCTCTCATTTAATTTAAATTGAATTCAAATCATTTAATCGAAATTTTCGGGCGTCATTGAATTAATCCAAATTTTATATCTCGAGTCTCCACTCGTGCCAATTACATACAACATATGACATTAATCATCATATACCATTTCCGTGAACTTAAGTACCTTAATAAAATTAATTAATAAATAAGAAGCACACCGAATCTCTACACGTTAGCTGGTGGTGGCCATGGTGTGGTCGCCAGCGGGATGCGTAGAAGGTGACGCTGGCAGTCGTGGTGGTGGGCCGAGGATGGCGCAGCAGTGATAGAGCGTCGCGCACCTATTTCTCTCCTCTTCTCTCTCTCTCACTCTTAATATAGAGAACTGTGTCGCCATAAGAAAAATTTGAATTTGGGTTTACAGTAGATAAAAATATCTATTTTTCTCTGTTTCTCCCTTTCTCCCGAAACTTCTCAACATCGCTGAGATGAAATTTTTTTTTTGAATCATCCAAAACTTATCTAATTTATATTATTAAATTTTTGAACCCCACAAAAAAAATAAATCAAAAATTTTAATTATGTTAAAATAATTAATCAATTAAATAAAAACGTACCAGATCACTACATCTAGTGCGCCCCTTTTGGGTTCTATTTTATTATTGAATTATTTTTTTATTAATTTAAAAAAATAGATTTCAATGCTAAAATTTATGTTTATAATTTAAAATAAGTTATATTTTATTTTAGATTTTTTTAATTTAACGAAGATAATTTAATAATAAAATTTATATTTACAATCTAAAATACAATATATTTTCATTTAAATTTTAAGATTTATACTTAATCCTCGTAATTTTTATATCTAAAAGGAATAATTAATAATTTAAAATTTAAAATTTAAAATATTAAAAATATAAATATATAAGTATAAATTATCTAAATTGAATTTTTTTAAAACATATCTATAACTTAAAATTAAGTATACTTATATCCTCTTAATTTTTATTTCTAAAATTTTATGTTTTAGTATTAAAATTTTAAAATAAATGGAAAAATGTTCCTATTTTACATACCCAAAGCATACTCGATACTTTTTGGAGTATTCGGTATATTTTTTTTATGATATTATTGGTGTATCCATATTCGGTATACACAATACTATTTTTGAAGTACTCGTCAATTAAAGGAATCTACACTTTATACATATAAAAATATAGTGAGTTATGAAAATGTACTAAAATCTCAATTCTAATTTTTAAAAAAACGTGTTTCTCTTCTGTACATATCACAAATTGTCAAATTATCTATTTTCCACCATTAATTCCTAAACCTATATAAGCAAAACTATAAATAAACTAAAAAACTAAAAAGAAAGAGAGAAAAAATATTTCCTCTCCCACTTTAGACATTATTACCCAAACACTTAAATTATGATTCGGTATGCAAAATTTGATCAATTGTACCCATTAACTAAAAGAATGAAGTGAAATTGGGAGTGTTATTGACATGCAAAATTTAATCAATTGTACACATTAAGGCATGTTCTACAGTTGGTACCAAACCATTTGGCGACCAAATGTCAAATGGTCGCCACCGAATCTTTTGCGCGACCAATGTTTGTTTAGTTGCGAAGAGTGACAGGTGCCAAATTTTTTTTTCGCGTTTTCTTCATAGGCGCCAAAATTTTTAGTGACAAAAAGTACATCTGGTTGCCAAAAGTGAGCTATAGTGACAAAAATATTTTGGTCGCCAATTAATGAGTTTTTTTGGCGACCAAACCTTAGTCGCCAAAAAGTATTCACCTATTTTTTCATTCTACGACTAGACCTTTGGCGACTAATATTAGATTTGGTCACAATAAAAGTGTAGTTAGCGACCAAACTGAAAACTATGGTCGTCGATTGTGGTATATTCCACGACTAATGAATAATGGTCACTAATATTTGTATATTCGGCGACCAACAATAATATGGTGGCCAATAGTTTTGTATTTAGCGACCAAAAGCAATGTTGGTCGCCAAAAGTGGCCGCTGAAAGTGCATTTTCTTGTAGTGACTGAACAAAAGAACAAAAGGCAAAGATTCAAATCTTCAGCAAGTATGGTCAGGATTCTCCTCCTAGAACTCCCACTGGTAATCGTAGTTTTCCTCTCCTTCGGGGACCTCCTCTTCAAAGATATCATCTTTCCTCACCTATGGCACAAATGCCATGAGCCAAAGTTTAGAAGAAAACACTCTAAACCCTCTAACCATTCTCATGGAAAAATAAACTACAATGCCATTTAGCACCTAGTACAAATTTAAATCAAAGAGACAGACAAATTTGACAATTATAGCATAGCAAGAATATATAAGAACAAGTATACAAGTATGTAATGCAATGGATGTGATGCAAGTGTCTAACTTGACATTCATTCAAAAAATAAAAATAGCAGTTCCACTTAGGGACTTATTATCATTGCCTCAGGGACTTATTGTCATTACCGTGATGGGACTTATTGTCATTGTCTCTTATTGCCACAGGTATTTATTGGCATTGTCGTGATGGGACTTATTGTCATTGCCTCTTATTGCCCCAACGACTTATTGTTATTGCCTGACATTGTCTCTTATTGTCTCAGGGACTTATTATCATTACTGTGATGAGATTTATTGTTATTGCTTTGTATTACCTCAGGAACTTATTGTCATTGCCATGATGGGACTTATTGTCACTACCTGGCATCAACTGGCATGGCAAAATTCATGGTACATCTCACTAAGCATAAGTACAACTGTGTGTGGTGCAAGTTACAATTTTTAAGATACAATTCAAACTTGATGGCATGAGTTCTAATCATTGTACATTTACTTAAAAATACTAATCAACTAATTCAAATCAATAATCATATAAAACTTGGGTCTCACAACAAAGGGTACTCAAATCATACTTAGCAACTTTAAGGCCAAATTCGAGTATTAAATTTAAAGGGTCGACAGGGTTTTGGGGCATCTAGACTTGCAATAAAGTTATAATTTTTAAATACTATTTAGATAAAAATATTTTCTACAACTCTTATATTTAACACTAAGGCCAAAACCTAAGGCAAATGGGTAAATAAAACATTCTACGCGAAACCGGTTAAGCACTTTCCTAAAAAATTTACCAAAAATACGACTATGTTGTTCACGATTTTGGGGCACCAAATCAAGTCAAAGTGAATCAATTTTTCGATATATTCTAGTTGAACATGTACCCTACAAGTCGCATGAAGGGTTCAAGGGGTGGTTGTTTGAAACAAGTTGAAGATATAAGCTATTTTGTAAAATAGGTTCTGTCAACCGCCAAACCCTCAGCAGAATCGGTCTTGGACAGATAGTTTGAAACGGTTTTGAGGGACTTTCTCGAGGCATCTATGTCTGACTTCAAGACCAAAAGTAGTTCAATATGTTACCTACAATATTCATGTATACCACGTTTGTAGTAGGTCACTAAAAATAGGGGTTTTTGGCTATACAAAAATATGTGACAGAAGTGTCCTTTAAGGACTGAAACACAACAGAGTGTTTCAAAGGAGTTTTGACCTACCACCCCTCAATATTTTATGATCCGTTTTGGTGGATAGTTAGATATACATGTTATCTACAACGTTTATGTTTTAGCCAAAGCTCGGATCTCTTTGTAAACTACGTTTTTTGGGTCAGTATTGTCGATTGGTTTGAAAATGACACACTTTGGTAGAATTGCAATATCTCGAGTTCTACTTACTCAAATGAGTTGAAACTAACTTTGGATGAAAGATAACACAAAAAGATAAATTTGGAAATAAAGAACATGCTTAGATTAATTTACTACGTCAAATTATAAAGTTCCAAAGATCATGGTAGAAACGTTAAAGTACTCGAAAATCAGGTCCTTATATCTTCAAGTCTCCTACTTGTGGTATGCCATAGTTTCGTCCCATTTCTTTGCATGCTTGTGTTTTAGAAATGAATACCAAGATACGAGAATACTTTTAAGTCATCAAACTCAAAGATAATGACACATAACTACATCTCATATCATTCAAAAACATAACAGCCCCTATTTCTCAACTACAACGTCTTTTCGGTTTGTTTTCGGTTCTCAATTTTTAAGGTGTTTAAAGATATGAGTTGAGGAATATTTTGGGTGATACTAGACATAAGGTTTAGAGGTTTTACTTACTTGTTTTGAGGGCTTAAAGATGGTGAATGACTAGTAGGACTTGGCTTTTAGAACTATGGTCTCCAAAGACCCGTTTCTTGGAATCCTTCTTCTTTTTCTCTTTCTTTCTTCTCTCAACTCACCCAAACTCCTCAAGAACACTTCAGATATGGTTTTTTTCCCTCTCTCTCTATCAAAATATGAATCAGAAAGAAGACTCCAAGGCTTAGTTTATATAGGAAAAGGTTAGGGAACAAAATGATTTAATTATGTCCTTTTCTTCATATCACATGGGTGACAAGACTTGGTGCAAGTTTTGGGAGATACAAATTAGATTTGGTGGTAGGGAATTCAGCTAGGCTTAGTTTGGAAGAAAAAAATCTAATCTCACATCAATCTTGGGGTTTTATCTAGGTTTGCGTGCCTTTTTGTACAAGAAAATTCTTTAAAAGTTAATTTGATGTATCTTTTTAGTGTCTTTTTCTACTAAAACTTATTATTTCAGTATTTTTGTGATAATTTTAGTATTCCCATGAATTATTATAATTTTTATAGAAATTGACTAAATAGATGTAGTCTTCTAAGTTAAATTAAGCTAGTTTGACAAAATATAACTTTTTGACTTATTTTAGTGTGTATGAACTTCAATAATAATTTGTTTGCTTTTGTTAGCCTATAATACCATATTATTATGTATATTACTTGTTCAACAAGTGTTGGATCATCATAATACTTGATTTGACACTTTTCTCATCTTTTTAAGCTTAGAAAAAGAAAAAAACTACTTTTTAGCACATTTCCCAAGGTGGCCAGCCACTAAGGGGTATTTTTGTTATTTTTTTATGTTATTTCGTCTTTTGCTACATAATTATACTTAAATCCTAGATTTAAGAAGTCCACGTGTCAAAATTTGGATTTTTAGGACTTTTTGGTGTATTGGGGACAAAATGGTCATTTTACCCTAATTATGATAATTTTTTATTTTTAATCTTACATTTCATGTTATTTACTTAATTTAGATTTTTGGGAGATTCTCCGGGTGTTAAGGATTTGTTACTTGAGTTTTAGACCTTTTTAGGACTTCTGGATCGAACTTAGGGTTTTCGAGTCAAGTTAGGGGATTTGAACCTCTTCCGTACTTTATGGCCTCATGGGCTATCCGTCACTAACACTTAGGGTTTGGGCTGAGTCTTTATATGGGTCATTATCAATCAGGTTGTTACAACTACGGTCCGAACCGGGTCATTACAAACTACCCCTTTAACTAAATTTCATCCCTGAAATTTCATCCCGTACTTCATCGTGTGAAAGGTTAGGGATAATTTACTCGCATTGTGCCTTCTCATCTTTAAGTTGGCCTTCTCACTTTCATGGTGTTTCCCTAGAGGTTCTATTGATAGAATCGCCTTTCTTCCAGAGCACCTTGCTTTGGATCTCTACTGAGCTTTCCTTGAAGTTACATCCTTCTATTCGTATACAACTTGTGGTAACTCGGTCGCTGGCAGGCCATTTTTATCGGTGAGCATGTAAGCTAATCTTCCATTGAAGTTACTTGATCTACACACCTTTGCATTCCTCGGTGTCATGTTTTTATGTCATTCTCCTTGAAGTCGTATGATAGTGTCATTCTCTACTTGTGTTCATATCTTCTTCTGTCGACAATCGATGACAGCGTGATGTCTTGTGAGTCCCTGACCTATTTTCTTTTTCAACATTTTTTTACGCGTGTTATGTGTTTTTATTGAGCATGTTTTTACTGCTTTTAATGCATGATCGGGCTTAGATATGCATGCGGGATAGGTTCCCGGGGAGGTGGGCCGCTGTGGGGCAAATTTCAAAATTTTTAGAAAAAAATATTTTAGAGGCCTATAAATATGTGGAGTTAGATATTTTTATAAAGATATTTTTCAAAACATCTCCAGTAAGTTTTCTATTTTCTCTCTTCCTTCTCTTTAGGTTCTTGGGGGCCCGGGGCTTAGTTTTCAATGATCCAACAGCGGATCCTTGCTATTGGCACGGTGGGCTACTCAACCATTCGGTCAAATTTTGATTCCGGCGAGACTCAGTTTTTTACGTGGATCGAGATGTCGAGTTTTGAACTCACCGAGATAGGATTCTAAACCTGTATATGTTATAAGGGTGCTATGGGTAATTAGGTGTTTTTTATTGGTCGGATTGTTGTAGATCTGATTTTTTGTAAAGTTAGATTTTTGGGTTAAAAACTGGGTTTTTGTCGATTTCGGTGGATGACATCGGGTGTCGGGGGTTTCCTTTCAGGCCTTAGTGTTAGGCCTAGGCGTGTGGATGTTTGAGGTTGTTGAATCAGAGCTTAGAGGCTTCGATTCGGGGTTTGGAGGGCAAAACCCATAGCTTGAAAAACGATTTCTGGGTGAGTTCGGTCAACTGAACTCATAGGTTCAGTCGACTGGATCATGGTTTTGGGGTTCGGTCTACTGAACCGTGCGTGAGGCATTTTGGTGGTTTTCCAGCGTGTTGTTCAGTCGACTGGGTGCTTGGGTCAGTCGACTGAACTCCTGGACAGTGTGATGGTGGTTCGATGGTTGGGTTTTGATTTTCGATTGGAGTTCTTTGGTATTCAGTTGATTAATTTATGGGAATTAGTCGATTCAAATACCTTTGGATCCCTTTTGAGATTTGGTTGGTTGTGTGGTGGTTACGGGTGTCGTGTCATGGCCTCAAGTGTGTATTTGTGTACCGTCCTCGGGTGTGACGTGCGTGGTTGCTTTTTGGTGTTGTGGCACGATTGTGTGCGTCGTGGTTGGGTATGGAGTGTGTTTGAGCTCTTGATCCTTTTGAGGAGAAAGGTGGTGTTTGTAACCTCATGGTTTGAGGGGTTGGTGTTGGCCTTCGGGTTAGGCTTGGTTGTCCCTGTGAGTGGATGTCGATTTGTTTCGGTGGGTGGCGTCATAATGTATTATTATGCATGGTTATGTGCATTTATAACTATTTATTTATGTACGGAATATGTAAGTGAATTACATAAGGTGATATCGTTATGTGTAACGTGGTTTATGCTTTAAAACCTAGAGTTTTATAGGCGTGTGACGTCGTGTTGATACATGGTTATATACTTTAAATTTTGGTTTTAGTTTGCATATGTGTGTGAAATGGATTAGATGAATATGTGATCCAGTAGATATAAATCCTGGTTGATGATGAACGTGTGCTTGTGTGGGTGTATGAGGTAGGCTGCAAAAGTCGGTGTGTGTGCGATTGGGGTTGCGATAGTCCTTCGGTTAAAGTCTGAGAAGATGCATTAGTTGGGGTAGTGGTCCTATGGTGAAAGTCCAAGAAGATTCATGGATTGCATGTATTGTATATCGAGACGGATAGACCAATTTTCTTAAAAGTTGTATTAACGGCCTTCGGGAGTCGTAATACTAGAATCGTTTTCAGGGCTCTAATGAGTCAAAAAATGGTTTTTATCCTCGCTTTTCCATTACATGTGAAAATTGTATTTTGGCTCTGGTGTGTCATGATCTAAAACTGTTTCAAACTATTTTAATGGCTTGAAAGACAGTTGAAAACTGCACCTCATTTTTCTAGCACGTTTAGCCTATATTGCATGTGTTGTTTAGAATCTGCTGAGCATTAGCTCACGGTGTGGAATTTTGATTTTTCTTCAGGTACCGGTCACGCAGGTTGATCAGGAGGTGCTGGAGAGGTAGAAGAGTGTAGTCTTCCTTTTTGTTAGCTTTTTACATGTATGCTGTATTATGTTTTCCAGGCGTTAGAACCATGTAATGTTACCATTTGGCGTTTATATACAATGCATGTATGGTTTATTTTGAGAGTATGTTCTCGGGCTGGGTGTTGCGTTTGGTTGTTTATGGGTGTTTCACGTGGCCCGGAGTTTGGGGTGTGACAACTTGGTATCAGAGCTCTGGGTTCAAGTACCTAAGAGCCATGGGAAGAGGTTGCATCACTGTGCGAGGTTGATTGCGTGTGCTTGACTGCATGTGTTTAGATATTTTGATAACATGAACACATGTTGTGTAAACTTAAGAGATTCATTTATGGACTTAAGCAGGCATTGAGATCTTGGAACACTTGGTTTGATCAAGCTATAAAGTCTTAGGATTTTGATCAAAATTCGGATGAGTCCTGTGTGTACAAGAAGCATAACAAAAGCGTGGTGATCTTCTTAATACTTTATGTAGACGATATCTTGCTCATCAAAAACGATATGGGGGCATTATCTATGGTTAAAGTATAGTTATCTGGGCAGTTCGATATGAAAGACTTGAAAAAAGCCAGTCACATTCTTGGGATCAAGCTTATGTGAGATCAAAAACAAAAGATGTTGGGTTTATCACAAGTAAAGTATATATCAATGATATCCTAGCTCATTTTAGCATGCAGGATTCTAAGAAAAGGTTTTTTCCTTTCAGGTATGGAATCACTCTATCCAAAGATCACTGCCCTAAGACACCTGATGAGAGAGAGAAGTTGAAGGTGGTTCCTTATGCTTTGGCAGTAGAAAGCCTCACGTATGCTATGCTTTGCACTAGACCCGACATCTGGTTTGCCGTTGGCATGGTTGGAAAATATCAGTGTAATCCAGAGAAAAAGTATTGGACTGCGATAAAGAATATAATCAAGTACCTGAAAATGACTAAGGATTATATGTTAGTTTATCAGGCCGACAGTCTAGTACCTTTGGGGTACATAGACTCAGATTTTCAGTCAGACATAGAGCTTGCATCAGAAGACAATCATGTAGATCCTTTACAAAAAGCTTACTGACTAAGACTTTTGATAGTCATGTTAAGGGCATGGGAGTCAGATGTATGGCAGAATGGTTTTGAGTATAAGTGAGAGATTGTTATGGTTGGTATACTGAAAACCATATTTTTAGTATTTAATTTTATTTTTAATAAATTTAATTTTTCCATTTGATGAGAATCTTTATGAGCAATGTATGTGTATTATTTCGTCAATGTTATGCATGGATGTCTGATATTTTATATAGTATTTAATCTGGTGTGTAGAGTACGGCTTCCACATAGAAGATCAGATTTTAGGTTCTTACAGAATATAAGTTTTATGTTCATTGTTTAGATGAAAATGGACATACCATCGGTACGACTGTAGGATAGAGTTTTAGTAGGCCTGTATTGGTTATGGAGAACAAATAATAGTATCGTCTATTATTCCGACTCTCTGTGCTAATACACATTGTGTGTATTGAATGGGACATTTGGGGTAATTAATTTTATACTGACTATATAAATTAAATCACACCCCAAGATTATTATGAATAATGTTTATTATCTTAATCATGAAATAATTATTGATTCGCGTATATTTAATATTCGTTGTTTTGATTCATTAAAAAGTGCGATCTTATATGGGTCTATATCCCGGTGAGTTAGATAATAGTATTATTTATATGGCAAATATTAATTATTGACGGAATCCACGTCCCATAAAAATCAGGATTGACGATACCTCTTAAGGAAGCTTATAAGTTTTGATCGGGCCAAACCCTCCAGGTGGATTTGATTATCTGGCGGTCAAATAAGTTAAGCGGAAGGGATTAAGAAATATCAAGATGCCGATTAAATTAAATTGTCTGTAATTAAATTTAATTGGCGAGTATCGAGAATCTTAACGTGGGGAGAAATGGTAAGCATTTAATAACAGGATCTCAATGCAAGAAGGTATTGAGATTATGGGTCATAGTGCAATTATAGTTCTTTAGTGGTGTGAATTGTAATTCAGTGTTTTATGAAAATTATAGAAATCGCTGTGTCTTTTCATAACTGTAAAAATTGCTAGTAGGTATCTGTGTTCCACTGGAAATCTTACTCATAATTACTCTACAGGTCACTACTGTGGCTCTATATATATGTGGGTAGACTGAACCAGTTTGAGATCATATCATTGATATATCATATTTTGTCTCTCAAGACTAAATATGTATGGATTCTGCCGGTACGAGTTCTCAATAGTCCGTAGCCCATACTACATTCGAAGATCGCATACGGGAATACGGTAAAAGATCTGATAGGAGCTTCTACTCGGAATCAAATCGTAATTGAAGAATAGATCGACAAAAGGTATTCTTCTAAATTAACTTTGGTTGCACAGGTTTTATTTTGATTGTTCTTCGTCAAAAGTTTTATCTGGAGCCCATTTCGGCGTTTTCCCATCTAGTTAATTTTTTACTAAAAATTATTTACAAAAACAATGATCTTGGCAGTATTGCCTTCAACAAAATTAACTCCACAAGATCCCAAAACCTAAAGACAATCAAGACTTTAAAAAGATAACTCACAAGCCGCAAAACATTCCCTCTTTATTCAGATGGCAGGTAGACAACCTAACCATCAGATGGACCCGTAGATGAAAAAGCGCTAAGGTTAGCCCAGGTTTTGCGTGAGCATGCCTCCAGCATTAACCGTCCTTACTTTTGAGATAGGGCATGGTTCTTATCAGGACTTAGAAAACAATGAGCACCTACGTTCAAGGGAGAAGCAAAACTGATACTAGCCAAAAAATGGCTATGAGCTATCAAGAAGCTATTTAACTCCATGGGAATGTAGACCGAGGCCGATCGAGTAGCTCTAGCAGCACACCTATTAGAAGGAGAGGCCGACTACTGGTGGTCTATGATTGACAACACCCAAGATGTACAGCTCTGACTTGGAATCAGTTTAAAGAATTATTTTTGAAAAAGTACATTCCAGCTCCCTTTTGACAGGGACAAGTAAGAGAATTTCTAGAGCTAAAATAAGGATCTATGTTAGTAACCCAGTACGTCAACCATTTCGAAGAGTTGAACCGATTCGCTGCGACCATCATACCAAACGAAGAATCAAGGGCACGAAAGATCGAGTGGGGCCTAAAACCCTCTATCCTAACTAGATTCATCTGCTTACAGCTTTCAACAAACACACAAGTAGTATAAGTAGTCCTATTGGCAGAGACAGATTTAGCTAACTCTATAAGGATTTGGAACCAGAAGAAAGGAAACACCAGCTCTGGAGAACCAGTAAAAAGCAACTGAGTGTTTGTTCCAAAGAAGCCATATCAACAGGAGAATAGACAAAAATGACCATGGAACTCCTCTACCAAATTTATAATTTTCTTTAAATGTCCCCAACCAGGACATAAGAGGTGTACATGCCAGCGCCTAGGACAAAGGACTCTGAACAACCACTCCCAACAGTGGAGGCAACCCTAGAACCAGCCACCAAAGTACCTGCAGCTAGTTCAGGTCACCCAATTTGTAACTAACCAACAAAATAGGAAGGGAAGGCCATCGCTTAACAAAAACTAGAGGCCCCAGGGAGGACGCACCTTTGCTTTGCTGGAGGAGGAAGTAGAACACACTCAAGTTATGCAAAGTATGTCCACGCTGTTCAATATCTTAGAGAAAGTGTTGTTTGATTCTGGAGCATCCCATTCTCTCATTTCTTCGGCATGTATGCAATCTCTGCCCTTGGAACCCAAATTGTTAAGATCAAACTCTAAGCATCGATACACCTTTATGCCATACGATCTGTGAGTGAGGGATTTTAACAAATACGACGTGATTCTCGGAATGGACTAGCTCTTTGGACATGTCACGCCCCAAAATTCGGGCAACGTGAAACACCCATAAACAACCAAACGCAACACCCAGCCTGAGAACATACTCTCAAAATAAACCATACATGCATTGTATATAAACGCCAAACGGCAACATTAAACAGCTCAAATGCCCAAAAAATATGTTATAGCATACATGCAAAAAGCTAACAAAAAGGAAGACTACACTCTTTTCGCCTCTCTAGCACCTTCTGATCAACCTACGTGACCAGTACCTGAAGAAAATCAAAATCTCGCACTGTGACCAAAGCTCAGTAGATTCTAAACAACACATGCAATATAAGCTAAATATGTTAGGAAACAAGGTGCAGTTTTCGACTCTCTTTCAAGCCATTAAAAGAGTTTGAAACAGTTTTAGATCACGACTCACCAGAGCCAGAAAACAATTTTCACATGCAATGGGAAAGTGAGGATAAAAATCATTTTTCGACTCATTAAAGCCTTGAAAATGATTCCAGTACTCCGAGCAGGCCGTTAATACAATTTTTAAGAAAATTGGTCTATCCGTCCCGATATGCAGTACATGCAATCCATGAATCTTTTTGGACTTTCACCGAAGGACCACTGCCCTAACTAATGCTTCTTCTCGAACTTTAACCGAATGACTGCTGCAGCCCCAATCGCGCACACACCGGCTTTCGCAGCCTACCTCATACACCCACACACGCACACGTGCATCATCAACCAGGATTTACATCTACTGGATCACAGATTCATCTAATCTATTTCACACACATATGCAAACCTAAACCAGGATTTTATGCATATAACCATGTATCAACACAACGTTGCACAAACGACGTTACATGCCTATAAAACTCTAAGTTTTAAAGTATAAACCACGTTACACATAACGATATCACCTTATGTAATTCATTTACATATTTCGTACATAAATAAACAGTTATAAATGCACATAATCATGTATAACAATACATCACGATGCCACCCACCAAAAAAAATCGACATCGACTCATAGGGACAACCAAGTCTAACCCGAAGGCCAACACCAACCCCTCAAACCACGAGGTTACAAACACCACCTTTCTCCTCAAAAGGATCAAGAGCTCAAACGCACTCCATACCCAACCACGACGGACACAACCATGCCACAACACCAAAAACCAACCACGCACGTCACACCCGAGGACGGTACTCAAACACACACTCGAGGCCATTACACGACCCCCGTAACCACCACACAACCAACCAAATCCCAAAAGCGATCCAAAGGTATTTCAATCGACTAATTTTCATAAATTAATCAACTGAATACCAAAGAACACCATTCAAAAACAAAAACCCAACCATCGAACCACCATCACACTGCCCAGGAGTTCAGTCGACTGACCCAAGCCCCCAGTCGATTGAACAACACACTGGAAAACCACCAAAATGCCCCAAAACCATGATCTAGTCGACTGAACCTATGGGTTCAGTCGACCAAAATCACCTAAAAACTATTTTTCAAGCAACGGGTTTGGCCCTCCATACCCCAAATCAAAGCCTCCAATCTTTGATTCAACACCCTCAAACATCTACACGCCTAGGCCTAACACCAAGGCCTCAAAGGAAACCCCCGACACCCGATTCCATCCACCGAAATTGACAAAAACCCATTTTTTAACCTAAAAACCCAACTTTACAAAAAATTAGATCTACAACAATCCGATCGGTAAAAAGACACCCGATTACTCGAACTTGGACTCAGGACATATAGTATATACATTACAGGACTCTAATGTCCAATTCTTTATTTCCTTTGCAGTCGCATCGACAATGAGCTTGGTGTTGTCGGTTGGAGCGCTGAAGCCTATCACGAAACAATCTGGGTTAATTACGTGCAGTAGTGCCATCTTTTCATTGAACAACACTCACATGTCGATGTCGTTCAGTTTGTCGGCCCAATCTTCCTCTTGGCTCTTCTTTCCTTCCTCTTCCCCTTTCACTATTTCATCCTCTTTCGTATCAGATAATTGATGGTCGGAGAAGATTTCTAGCCTTGGCAACTTCTGGTTGGTTTCATCATCGATCCATGGCTCTGGAAGCCACAGTACGGAAAATCTTCTCCTTCTTTGAAAAAATACCCGTTGAATGTTCCTGAATAGTTGGCGTTCCATCTCTTTTTAGACCCTTCCAAATCTTCTTCCGTCGGTTTATTTCCAAGATCAAAATGGCGAGAAGCAGGCAATACCTAGATAGGTTCATAATTTATTGCTGCTTACGCTCTAGCCCCATGCCCAGGAAATATGACATTTGTCTCATCATTGTAATTGCTCTTGGGTTGATGTACATCTCTTCTTCATTCAATTTCATTTACATAACCTGCGCTTCATCAAATTGGAAGTCACTTAGCGACACGTCCCTTTCACCATGTTGAACCTCTAAGAGAGTTTAGCCTTCTCCTCTTGGGGGTTGGATGTTGTTTTCTTCATGAATAGTCATAGCTTCCCCATTCTTGATCAGTTTTAGCTTTTGGTGAAGGGAAAATGGCACTGCCTGGACGTTCGGGTCATGCAGCCATGGCCTGCCTAGCAACAAGTTGAAAGAGGCCGGTATGTCCACTACGTGGAATTCAACTGATGTCTCCAGAGGCCCTACTAATAACGCGAATGATACTAGGCCCAGCACATCTCTCGTTGTGTTATCGTAGGCTCGAACTCCTTGATTACTAGATGTGAAATGTTCCGGCTTTAGTCCCAAGTAAACTGTTGTTCTAAGCGGACAGACATTTAATGCGAACCCATTATCAATAAAAGTCACCGGGAGCCACTTTTCCAAGCATTTAATGGTTATGTGCAGGGATTTGTTATGAATCTTTCCTCTCGTTGGCAGATCCTTATCAGAGGAAATGACTTTCGGCTCTACACCCGGCAGAATGAGCCCAACGAGTTGCTCAAGGGTTGCATCTATCAAAACATTGGCTTTGTTCAGAACCTTCAGTACAGCTTGTCTATGTTTATGTGAGGTCATCAATAAGCCCCAAATGCTGGCATTGGCCTATGTCTTTGTAAGCTACTTCAGCACAGCATCATCCTCTTCTTCTTGTTCTTTCTCCTTTCCTTTCCCGCTTGACTGTCCTTTTTCCAACTGAGCAGCTTGAAATGCCGTCCACTCCAAGTTAGATGTTCCACACCGTCCTCGGTATCCCACAATCCTAGCATTGTACTTTTGATCTATCTTACTTTGTCTATTCACATAGGGCTTTCAAACACCCACAGATCATTTAAATCACTGACCGCTACTCTCCCTCTTCTTTCCTCGTCGTCCTCAATGGCCCACGTATTGTCAATCTCTTCCCAGATGTATTCTCCAATGTACTCCACGTGTTGTTCTTGAGCATCCCAAAAGTTGGTCCACTTAGCCCCGTCCGATTTCCACACAACCCTCTTCCTCAAAAAGTTAGGAAAGAGTAATGCCATCAAGCACGTGGCCAAACCCATAAGGTCGTGCTAGATAATCCAGCAGCCTATCATCTTCCTCATTGCGTTCCTCTTCTTCCTGTTAGTTAGCTTGAATTGCCGCCTAATATCCTTCCCAAGTTTTATCATTCCACTCCTCCATCATATCCCAACCGTTTTCGTTCATAATCAGTGAACAAACTGTCTAATCTTCGGTAGCTAAAAGATGAGGATGTAGCAGACACGCTAAACAAATATACTAGCTTGGATCTTCTGACCATTCCAGAGTTATGCAGTTTACCCCCGACTTCTTAGCATGGTTTGGCAGAGGATTAGTTGTGACATTCGACTTTGGAGCGGCGAACAGCGAACGAATCACTTTGTTATCGATGAGATCTTAGATCTCATGAAGCAATCTCATAAATTTATCAGTTAGACGTCCATGGCTCTAGTGATATGCGCAATACGGCGAAGCATTTTATCTCGGGGGAAGGGGATCAGGCACCGGCATGGGATCCAACAACTTGATGAGCCCTTTCTCGACAAGTTGATTCAGGACAGTGGTTAGTGAAATATTAAGGGGAGTGAAGACTCTCCTTGGCCGTTGTTGTGCCTGCTGGCTATTGCTAGCCTACTGATTGTGGCTTGGTTGTTGGGGAGAGGAAGAAGGGTTCAGGAAACTTACCTCGTTCGAACGTGACGCGAGGTTGGTAGCAACAGACTGATTTTGGTTGTTTGTAGGAAAGGTCCTTCCCGATTTCTAGCTGGGTTCTATTTTCTCAATTTCTCCAGACTGAATGGTGTCTTCGATCTGCACACCAGCGTCAAATAGTTATTCAAAGGTAGAGAGTGGCTGTGTGATGAGGTAATGCTTTAGGGAGAACTGCAAATTCTTCACTACCTTTCTCACTTGTTCTTTTTGAGTTGATTGGTTCGTCATTTTGGCAGCTTTGCCCCTCCATCGGGTCAAGAAATCAATAAATAATTTTTGATTCTCCTGTCGAGTTATTTCTAGCTCTCTGCTAGTTACATCCAGTTGGACGTTATAGCTATATTAGCTGATAAAAGCTATAGCTATATCTTTCCAAGTTTTGGTTTTGGCCACCTCTAGAGAAAGAAACTATCTTTGTGCTGCCCTAGAAAGCGATCGGTGGAACAATTGGGCCTTGAGCTAATCATCAATCCCCATGGGGGAGAGAGTTCCAACATACTTCCTTATATGAATATGGGGGTCTCCGGTGCTGTCGAACTTTTTCATCTCTGGCATCTTGAATTTTCTCGACAATTTGGCATCTGGGAATAGACATAAACCGCTCACATCCAACATGTATTCTTCCACACCTTTGGCCTTTCTCAACACCTTCTCCATTCGATCAATCTTCTCTGCCAGCGCGAATTCCCTAGACTAGGCTGTGATCTCTTTTTCCACCCAGACATGTCAGGGAACCCGAGGCGGTATAGCGACTTGTAGTGCCTCCTGTCCTTGATTATCATCCTAAAAGTCTTCACCGTTCTCATTTGTATCCTCTGGCTGTCCGTTGGCTCCCGACAAATAGGCTTGGATTGCTCAGATCTGCGCCTGACATTAGTTTTCTGCTTGAGTCTGCTGCTCCACAACTCTTTGTATCTCAGCAATAGCTCTCATCAGAGCTGTCAAGTTAACCTCATTCTCCACCATTTTAGATGGTTGTTTAGATACCCTACAAAGTCTGTCCGATCCTGATCTCGCCCAGACGCCTGTTGACTATACTTTTTCTGACTCAATGGTAAACCCACAGAAAAACCTAGATTCCAAAAGTAGAATGACCAGTATCAAACACTTCCCGCATAAGAATTTTAACGACGTATAGCAAACATCCTAAGTCCCCAAAATAGCAAACCATAAGCGAATAATCACTGGAACTGAAACAACACCCCAATAGGATCCATACTAGCAACACAACAACATGACTTCTGAAAACCCAGGATGACAACTAGGAAAAAAATCAACTATATTCGGATAGGAGAGTGTATCTAACGAAAAGATGGGCAGCACTCCAACGAGAAATAGAACTAGGCCAAAGGGATCGATTTGACCTAAGATTCTATAAAAACGGACAGCACTTTGGTTGGAAAGCAAAGCTAGCTCACACGGGTCTAACAAGGATCTGAAGATGCCGATCCTAATATAACAACGGGGGACAAAACTAATAACCCGGGAAGCACCCATAAGAGAGAGGAACTATCCAAAAGACCTCAAAACAGAACACGGGCATGACCCCAAGAAGAAAACTATGGTGAGAAAACCAAACAAGGCGAAGAACAAAAATCGGGCAAGGACCCGAGGGGAAAAGCTAACCTACACAACAAAGGGATAACAACCAAAACTTGGGCTAAAAACCCAGAAAAGAACTAGCCTAAGCAAACAAACAATCCTAACAAACGAAAACAAAACATACAATTAAGAAAACACATAATCCTACTAAGGTCAACAGCACCTAATGGAGGGTTATAAGCTACAATATGCAAAAGGCCAATTTTGATTAATCAAACAGGGTACCTTCTTAATAAAATCGGGTATATACCTCCCATGCCCGGAGTGGTACAGGACGTGGTCAAACGGTATGCTTGAACTCTTTTACTACACCTATGAAAGTGTACAGTCAGTAAGGTTTGCCCATCTTTCCAACAATTCCCAAAATGGATAAACGATCGGGGCATCGGGTTGGCTAGGCAGTGGGATTGAAGAACAACGCACATGTATGTGATAATGCAAATGAGAAATACATATTAAGAACTAATGATGTTTTCAAGTTTAGCTCTCTTATTTGATTTTATAAATCAATCCCCAACGGAGTCGCCAAAAAATACTGTGGCGCTAGAATTTTGGAATTTTTGAAATGTTCAAAAATACGGGAGTTCCAAGAAATTTTAAAAAATATTTTAACACCTTGAAAGCAAAATTTTGAAAACACTTTTTTTATTAAAAATAGAGTGGCCACTTGAATTTTGTGAAAAATCAAGAAAAACAAAAATGGCTACTGATCTTTAAAATGTTTAACTCGAGAAAAATAGTTCAGGGGCTAAGGTACGAATCGGAGAAGGTGTTAGGTAGCCTGTTCGCCCAACTCTAAGGTTGGCCTCTACTAATCATCATTGGTTCTTTAATAGGATTTCTCAAATGCATGTAAATAAAAAAAGTGGAGGCAAATAAAGAACATCCAAAATCAAATTAAAAAATGCATAGCATATGTATATAGAATACCAAAATAAAGCAAATAAAAAAATAAAATTCGTCCTACGACATGCAATTTCTAACTAAATGATACATGAAATATACCCGGATGTAATTTTACCAAAATAACTTAAACTATCATGATTTAAATAAAAGAACAAGAATATGCTAGAAATTTCTAAAATTACCTAAATATAAATTGTTTCAAAATTACCTAAACTATTCTATGCATGGTTTCAAAGATATAACAAAGACACGTATATTATCGAAATAAACTAAGTTAGTATTAATATGATGAACTTTTAATAGAAAAAATACTAAATGTAGAATAAGAAATGTATAAAATAAAAAATTCTACATTAAAAAGAAGCTTACTAACAAAGAAATTTATAAAAAAATGAGGCTTTTATGACAAAGAGAATTTAAAGGTTTTAAAATAAGTAAAAGAAGAGTTTACAAAAAAATTTATACTAAAAATGAAGAAATTAAAAAATGCTTATTAAACTAATGAGAGAAAAACTTAACTACTTACATTATACATTTTTTAAACAAAATAAAATAAAATAAAATAAAATAAATGAAATGAACAAGTGAATTTCAATTATTATTAAAAGAGAAAATTATGTTACCATTTAAAGGTGAAAACTAACTTGAAAGACTTTTTATAATTTTTGAGTTTAACAAAATAAAAGAGTAAAAGAAATACTATAGAAAAAAAAATTAAGCTAATAACAAAATAAAATAAAAAAATAGAACCCTATAAGGAAAATAAAACTAACGATAAAAAGAGAAAAGAAAATAAAATAAAATAAATGCTAATAAAGAAAAACATTAAGCTAATTATTAACATGAAATAAAAAAAATAAGTACAACTATTTAATTAGAAGATATGAATGTAATATTGACAATTATACTCACATTACGTAATTGCCTTTATTACAATGATTAATAACATTAACAAGTTGTAATTGCTAGAAATGTTAGCACTATTTAATAATTTAATTAAAAATAATAATATGCAAAGTGTGAAATGTGGATAAATTAACAACTAAGAAATAACCAAATTACATAAGGCAAATTAATTAATAAACAAGCTTAACTAAGTAAACGAAAGAAACATGTAAATTAAAATTAAACATAACCCGATCACTCCAAAAGAGATGGAATTGAGTTAGAATGACCAGGGATCCAAACAAAGTATCTAGATTGTTAATGAAATCCTCAAGTCGGGGAATGGCAATGGGCAATTCGATCCTCGAGTGATGGTCCAAACTAGGGTTTCAGAACTCCGGTATCAATGGTTCAGCTCTCTGTATTTCAGCAGGGTTTTGGCGTCGAGGCTCGAGATTGCTCGGTGACTCGATAGAGCTTCTCTCACTAAATTTCTCTCTAAAAAATCTCTCCTAAAACATACACTGAGGTATGGTATTTATAGAGTTCTTCAGCCAATGAGATGCTGACACGTTTTGGGGACACGTCAGGTCATTTGAAGTTGGCGGTCGCTAGGTTATGAGTTAGCGGTCGCCATGTTTGAAAAGGTTCCAATAGCTTCTATTGGCGCTCGCAACAATGCACGTTGGCGGTCACTAAGTTGAAGGTGGCGGTTGCCACTTTTGGCAAGAGTTTCCAAGAAGTTCTATTGGCGGTCGCCAAAATGAACGTGGTGGTCTCCACAAGAAGCGAAAGTTTCCAAAGGGTTCTATTAGCGGTCGCCATTTTGAAGATGGTGGTTTCATTGGTTTGAAGGTTTTGATGATTGGGTTCAAATACCAAGCTTTGATCATTTCTCAAGGATCGTACCGAGACACCATTCCAATCGTTTTTATCAACGGATTCACCTAAGATTGGGCGGGGTCAAATTGGGGTGTCTACACTAGTTGAATGGCGTGTCACGTCAAGAACATGGAATTTTACCTCACACTCCAGCAGTCGCACGGTCACGGAAAAAGTCACTAGTCCCAAAACATCCCTTCGCGTATTTTCATACGCTCGTACTCCTTGTGCATTTGGTTTGAAATCTTGTATCTTCAACCCCACGCAATAAGCAATCTTTAATGGGAATACGTTAAGCGTAGAACCGTTGTCGACCAAGACGATCAGCACCTACTTTCCCAAACACTTGATAGTCAAATGCAGCGACTTGTTGTAGGACGGTCCCTCTGACGGAAAGTCCTTGTCTCTGAAGGTAATTATGTTAAGCTATTTTTCCGACACCAACATCCCAACCAACTGATCTGGGGAGACATCGATCGAAATGTCCACACTGTCTACTGGTGCTTATGAGAATACACGAGTAATCCCCGAATGCTTACATTAGCTTACGTCTTCCTGAACTGTTTTAAAACCACGACTTCCTCTTCGGTGTTCTATTTTTTTCCTTGTTTTCTCGGTTCTTCTATGCCCCTACTCGGCTTCCCTTTCTCTACCTGGGCAAGCTTAAAATACCTCCCACTTCTTGTTAGATGCTCTACTTGTTCTTCGAGCTCCCATAGGCCTTAAAACTGATCGGTTACTTCTCTTACTTCGGTTACAGGATGTCCTTCTCCCCAAAAAGTCCAAAAATCATCTACTTTCGTCTTTCCCTGACCATCTTCCTCTCTAGCTTCTCCAACTCCCCAAAGATCCTCTTCGATTTCCATCATGTTTTGTGCACACCAATGGGATTCTTCGTCGATACTGGTTTCTATCTCGTAGAGCTGAGGCAATGATACTCCATCAAATGAATCCTTGTAATCGTATGGTGGGGGAGGAATCCAAGGCTCCCAGGAACCTCCATTGTCATACGGTTCATCTACGATCGGATGCCATTCTGGCACATCATCTCCATCGTCATAGTCTATGTCCATGAATTCTCGCTCCACTTCCTCAAGTTCCGATAAATCATTCTCTTCTTCATATAAAATCTTGTTCACGTTGAGGGAGCATAGGACTGGTCTCCCGAGTAAAGGAATTCTCAGTTTTGGCTCGTGAAAAGGAATAATACATACTGAGGGATCGAACACAGGACCTGCAGTTCCCAAAAAATTCACCTGAGGCAAACTGTTCTCTTTCTCTTCCTATTTTTCCTTCTTCTCGATTTCTTTACTGACTGGTGTCTTCTCTTCTTGTCTATTCTCACTGCCGTCAATCCCCTTTTCTTGTGATGATTCTCCTATTTCTGGTACCTCTTTCTCTTTCACAAAGTTGGTAGCATTGTTTGGGTTGCGGCATAAGGCTTCCCCGTCATTCTTGTTGGAGACAAAACTGCCAAGATCATTATTTTTGTAAACGATTTTCGGTAAAAATTAACTGGACGGGCAAACGCCAAAACGAGCCCCAGATAAAAACTTTTGACGTCAAATGATCAAAAATAAACCCGTGCAACCAAAGTTAATTTAGATGAATACCTCTTGTCGATCTAATCTTCAACTACAACTTGATTCCGAGTTAAAGCACCAACCAAATCTTTTACTGTATTCTCTTATGCGATCCTTGAATGTAGTGTGGGTTACGATCCTCCAAGAACTCATACCGGCAGAACCCCGATATATTTAAGTCTTTGAAAGACAAAAATAATATCTCAATGATAATGATATATGAACTATCAAATCTATCAATCTCAAACTGATTCAGCCTACCCGCGTATATATAGGGCTACAGCAGGGACTTGAGTAGTAATAATGAGTAAGACTTCCAGTGGAACACAAACACCTACCAACGGTTTCTGTCAATAAAGAAAGACGCATAGCGGTATCTGCAATTATGAAAAACAATCAGCAGTTTCTGCCATTTTCATAAAATACTAAATTACAGTTCACACCACTAAAGGACTGTAATTGCACTATGACCCATAATCTCAAGAGCTTCTTGCATTGAGCTCCTGTTATTAAATGTTTACCATTTCTCCCCACGTTAAGATTTCCGATATCTGCCAATTAAATTTAATTACTGAAAATTTAATTTAATCGGCATCTTGATATTTTTTAAGCCCTTCTGCTGAACTTATTTGACTGTCGGATAATCAAATCCACCAGTAGGGTTTGGCCCGGTGAAAACTTATAAGTATCCTTAAGGGGATATCGTCAATCCCGATCATTCGGGACGTAGATTCCGTCAATAATTAATTTTTTTCATATAAATAATACTGCTATCCAATTCACCGAAAATATAGACTCATATAAGATCGCACCCTCTAATGAATCAAAACAACGAATATTAAATATATACAAATTAATAATTATTTCAGAATTAAGAGTATAAGCAATATTCATAATATTCTTGGGGTGTGAATTAATTTACATAGTCAGTATTCAGTACTAAATTAATTACCCCAAATGTTCCGTTTAATACACATAAAGTGTACTGGTACAGAGAGTCGGAACAATAGACGACGCTATTATCTGTTTCCCGTAACAAAGACAGGCCTACTAAAACTCTATGCCACAGTCGTATCGATGATATGTTCATTTTCATCTAAACTATGAATATAAAACTTATATTCTACAAGAACCTAAAATTTGATCTTCTGTGTGTAAGCCGTACTCCACACACCAAATTAAATATTATACAGAATATCGGACATCCATACATTACAAAAAAATGATATACATACATTGCTCATAAAGATTCTCATAAAATAGAAAACTAATTTTATTAAAATAAAATAAAATACTAAAAATATAGTTTTAGTATACCAACCCCAACAATCTCCCACTTATACTCAAAATTATGCTACCATACATCTGACTCGCATGCCCTCTATATGACTATCAAAAGTCTTAGTCGGTAAGCTATTCGTAAAAGGATCTGCAAGGTTGTTCCCTGATGTAATCTTGGTCACAGCAATATCACCTCTCTGTATAATTTCTTATATCAGGTGATACTGATACTCAATGTGCTTGCCTTTCTTATGGACCCTTGGCTCCTTCGAGTTTACAAGCACTCCGCTATTGTCACAGTAAACTATAATAACCGACTGAACTGAAGGCACCGCATTTAGATCCAACATGAAGTTCCTAAGCTAAACAGCCTCCTTGGATGATTCAAAAGTTGCCACATACTCGGCCTCCAAGGATGTGACTGGCTTCTTTCAAGTTCTTCATATCAAACAGTCCAGATAACCATACTTTAACCGTAGATAATGCCCCCGCATCGTTTTCGATGAGCAAGATATCGTCTACATAAAATACTAAGAAGATCGCCACGCTTCTGTCACGCTTCTTGTACACACAGGACTCATCCGAACTTTGATCAAAATCATAAGATTTTATAGCTTGATCAAACCGAGTGTTCCAAGACCTCGATGCCTGCTTAAGCTTAAACTTTCACAACATGTGTTCTTAGCCCTTTGTAATGAATCCGTCTGGCTATATCATATAAATACATTCGTCAAGAATTTCGTTAAGAAAAGCTGTCTTACTGTCCATTTTCCAGATTTTGTAATCGAAATGTGCGGCAATGGATAAGAGAATCCGGATAGACTTAAGTATGGCTACCAGTAAAAAAGTTTTCTCATAATCGATCTCTTTTTTCTGAGTGAACCCTTTAGCAACAAGCCTAACTTTAAAGGTTTTAACCTTTCTGTCTACTCCAGTCTTCCTCTTGTAGATCCACTTGCATCCAATGGATTTTATCCCTTCAGTTGATTCTATAAGTTTTCAGACCTAATTGGAATACATAGATTTCATCTCTGAATTCATAGCTCTTTGCCAAATATCTGCATCTTTATCTTGTAGTGCTTCATTGTAGTTACAGGGCTCTGTATCTAGTTCTGCCGGGATCTTGTTAAAAGACTCTCCCAAGAACATACACCGGTCAGGTTGATGAACAATCCTCCCACTACGACGAGACATTACCTGTGTCTGTGTACTAGCAGTAACAGGCTATGTATAATCTAAACCCTAGCATCAACACCATGTTCTTGATTTTCACATGTCCTAATAATTCTCCCACTACGACGAGATAATGGAATATCAGTGACTTGTGGTTCCTCTTCCGTTCTACTGGTATTTTCTCTCAGTTCTTCTAGAATAATTTTACTATTGGACCTGTGAACCATAATATAATTCTCTTTCAAAAATCGGGCATTGGTGCTAACAATGGCCTTCTGATCCTTAGGATTATAAAATAGACCACCTTTCGTTCCCCTGGGATATCCCACAAAGAAATAAATTTCTATCCTCGATTCCAACTTACATGCATTTCCTTTCAGCACATGTGCTGAACACCCCCAAATTCGAATGTATTTCAGACCAGGCTTACGCCTGGTCCACAATTCTGTGGGAGTAAAAGGTACTGACTTAGAAGGTACGAAGTTCAGAATGTAAGCCGCTGTCTCTAAAGCGACTCTCCAAAACGAATCTGGTAAACCTGAATAACTCATCATTGACCTTATCCTTTCCATAAGAGTTCTATTCCTTTTTTCTGTTACACCATTCTGCTGAGGAGTGCCAGGTGCAGTCAATTGCGATGTAATCCTCTCTGGTGACTGGTAGTCCTTAAACTCTCCAAAGAGGTATTTTTCACCACGGTCGGATCGTAGTGATTTGATACTTTTACCCAGACGCTTCTCCTCCTCCGCCTTGAATTCTTTAAATTTCTCAAAGCATTCAGACTTACGGTGCATCAGGTAAATGTATTCATACCTTGAGTTGTCATCAATGAAACTAACGAAGTACTCAAAGCCACCTCTTGCCCGGATTGTCAAAGGACCACACACATCAGCATGAACCAGCTCCAACGATTCTTTAACTCTATAACCTTTGGCCGAAAATGGCCTCTTGGTCATCTTACCCTCTAAGCAAGATTCACATACTGGAAGTGCCTTCACTTCCAATAAACTCAAAGGTCCATCTGTTACCAGTCTGTTTATCATTTTTAAATTAATATGACCCAAGCATAAGTGCCAAAAAAACGTTTGGTTCATTAAAAAAGAAAACTTTATCTTATATGATAAATTAGATGTGTTATTCATTTTAGTTAGTTGCAGTGTATGAGAGATTAGAATAATAATAGAATGATTATCCACCAATGTACCAAAATAGATAACCCGTTTATTATCCTTAATAACCACAGAGTTATTAAAATAAACAAAATATCCATCTTTAGTCAATCCAGAAATAGAAACTAAGTTCCTTCTAATGGCAGGTACATAAAGACAATCTCTCAATATTAATACCTGATTTCTACTAAAATTGAGAGTGATATCTCCTACTGCAACTACTGTTACCTTTATATTATTGTCCATATATAGGTAAATCTCTCCATCACTAAGTTATCGGATTTTCTAGAATCCCTGCAATGAATTGAAAACATGATTAGTAGCTCCAGTATCTACACACCAGGTACCGATAAATAACACCGCTAAACATGTTTTCATAACCAGTGAACAAAAATTACCCTGTTTGTTCTGCCTTCTCAGAAATACTAGACATAGCTTTTTCCAGTGCCGGGTCTGGTTGCAGTGAAAATATTTGCCTTTTGACTTTTTCACACCAGTCCGTAGCCCACTAACTACCCTAAAAAATATCTCCCTATTTCTGAATCTTTTTCTTCTTCATACCTTTCGGCCCCGAGGAATAACTTTTTTCTGAAACAGACACATTTTCTGGTATTGAATAAATATCATTTCTAGTTAAAACTATATCCAAGTTACATTTTCAGTCAACATAATTTGGTCCCGTTAATTTATTTTCTTTGAGCATTAAAGCGAGTAGATTGAAATCTATTTTAATCCTGAGAATCACATAATTAAAAAAATCGTTAATTATGATGAGCAAAACTTTGAATTCATT